>QGSO01000382.1:817322-823254 GCA_011037825.1 Carya cathayensis | reverse complement strand
CATGTCTTAATCAACCCACAAACCTCTTCCAAATAATCGAAGGAAGCCAGAACTTGTAGCAAGAAGTTCCAATTCACGCGATCATACGCTTTAGACATGTTCACTTTCAACATCACATTTCCCCCGTTCTTTTTTTTTTTTTTTTTATGGATAGATTGGACCATTTCTTGGGTCAAGCTGATGTTTTCACATATACTCCTCTTGGGGATGAAGGCCCCTTGTTCCAAGGATATCACTCACGGAAATACGTGTTTGAACCTTGCTACAATTATTTTTTAACATACTTTTTAAATCACGGAACATAGGCTTATGGGCCTAAATTTATCAAATCCGGTAGGCTGCTGTATTTTAGGGATCAAGGCCACATAAGATGCAGTGTAAAACCGTGGAAGTAATTTTTCTTCAAAAATTCTTTTACAGCACCCACCACATCACCTTGTATAAATTCCCATCAATTTCTGTAAAATCCCGAGCCAAATCCATCTGGTCCCGGGCCACTTTCCACTGGAATACTGAAGAGAGCCAACCGAATTTCTTCTACTAAAGGACACTTAGTGATTTCTTTATTCTCCTCTTCCGTAATAACTTTGTAATAAACGGGCTCAGATTTGGTAACCCCCCCTCACATCTATGGCTCAACAATTCTTGGAAGTATTGGACAGCTCCCTCATGGACTGCTTCAAGAGACTCAAAAGAAATTCCATCATCTTTGAGCATTTGATTAACTTGATTTTGCTGCCTTCTTTTCCAAACCGAGTGGAAAAACCAAGTGTTATTATAACCTTCTCTTAGCCATTTAACTTTGGCCTTCTGCACAAGCATAGACTCCTCTCTGTTTTTCCATGTTTCCAACTCAATTTTAGAGATTAATAGATCCTGTTCCACCGCTTCCTCATATTCCTCCTGTGGGTGAGCATCTAATGCTTCAATTCTCTGCTCTAGCTCTAGGATCACTATTTCCACAGGGCCAAAATTTTCTTTGTTCCATGTTTTGAGAACCTGTTTCATGCGCTCCAGTTTAAAGACTAGATTCTCCAAGCCTCTGCCAATCCCTTCCTCCTCCCAACACTTTTTGGCTAATGGAAAAAATTATTTGTGCTTTACCCACATTTGTTGGAATCGAAACGGAGATGGCTCATACCTTTGGAAGTTCTGGACACAAGAGATCGAACTATCATTGGCGAATGATCAGAGGTATTACACCCCAAGTAAGTCTATAGTGTTTGACGGAACAAGTCTAAGAACTTTGTATTAATAAATCCTCTATCTAGCCAAGCCCAACTCCTTGCTAACCCTTCTTGCCCGTTGCACCAAGTTAGCCTTTTCCTAGGGAGTTGATTTCGAGTAACCCGCACCCATTGATCCAATTGTTAAATTTGTCCCCTAGAATCATCCAAGGTAAATTCATCTATGCCTCCTCTTCTAAGTCCCTCCATAACTGCCTACGGAGCCCATAGTCACATTTAGCATAGATAAATGTTATTAAGAGCTCTGTGCTCCCCTCCAACATTTTGACAGTAATAAATTGATCGCCCATGCGCACAACACTCACATTTACACTTTTATCCCACAACAACCAAAGTTTCCCAACCTGTACTTGATTAGACCACCCATTATCCAGCCATAGAAATTTCATAAGGTTTCCCATCTTCCTCTCAACCATGAATGTCTCTGCTAGCGCTACAACTTTAGGATTAAATTTTTTTAACTAGCTTCTTCAACGTTCCCCTTGATGTGCCCAAGCCCCTGATATTCCAATACATTATTGAGTCTCTCATAAATTAAGCTTTGAAGGACGGGTAATGACCCGCTTAGTACATCTAGTTGCGCTTAAACTAACTTTCCCATCTCTGCTCTTTACTCCACTATTTCCTTCCTCAGACAAGTAGACCTTTTCTTTTCCTACTATGACATTTAATTCACCCTCTTCCTGGTCAGACAAAGATTGAAGCACTTCCATTGTTTCGCCCACTTGTTTCTCTTGTCCCCAGTCATCCACAGGTACATCTTCAATTAATACAACATCCTTCTCCCTATGCACATTACCAAAAATCTAAGCTATCTAGCACAATTTCCTGTGAGTCCATCAAACCATCTCCCTTGTCAACAGGGGAGTTCACGCTATCTAGCCCCTGTTCCTGCCCAACCCGCACATGACCACCCTGCTCGTCATTTTTTCCTTCCGCATCTAGCATATCACTATCACCCTGCCCACCTTATCTTTCCTACTCTACCCACTGCCCCTCTTCTTGCTCTGTCAACCTAGCACTCTCCTCTCCAGCCCGAACGGGTCCTTCCAATACTTCCACCATACCAGACTCTGTTCCATGTTTTTCCTCCATGTCAGTGTTCCCTCCTGCAGTATTTGGTTCCCTTCTTACTTCACGATACTCCTTAGCAACCTTCGGTTTTCCTTTTTTTTTTCAGACACTATTCTATTCTTACCTCTCCTACAAGTCCGTTTGTTGTGGCCTTGCATTTTGCAAGACAAGCAAAATGCCGACAATGTCTCAAACTTCACCTCTTGTTTAAAACCAGACCCCCGCGCACCAATCCAAAAATAGTCCAAGTGCTATTGAGAGGCATCCATTTCCAGGCAAACTTGTGCGCCATCCGCTCTTGTCGCACAACGAGTTGAGTTATCAGACAGAATAAAGTTTCCAAGCGGTGCCGTTAAGATCTTGAGAATAGAATCATGATAAAAATTTGGTGGTAAACCTGGAAGCATTACCCAGATCGGGACTATCGGAGATTCCTCATCTTTAGTATAACCCGGCATCCAATGGAGAACTCTGTAAGGAACACCATTTATCTCACTTGCCTCACGGGATAAGGCCTTATTAAAGTTCTCCTCCGATGTAGCTCGTGCAAATGCATTTCTATTCTTGCTAGTTAGCCTTTTCCTAGGGAGTTGATTTCGAGTAACCCGCACCCATTGATCCAATTGTTAAATTTGTCCCCTAGAATCATCCAAGGTAAATTCATCTATGCCTCCTCTTCTAAGTCCCTCCATAACTGCCTACGGAGCCCATAGTCACATTTAGCATAGATAAATGTTATTAAGAGCTCTGTGCTCCCCTCCAACATTTTGACAGTAATAAATTGATCGCCCATGCGCACAACACTCACATTTACACTTTTATCCCACAACAACCAAAGTTTCCCAACCTGTACTTGATTAGACCACCCATTATCCAGCCATAGAAATTTCATAAGGTTTCCCATCTTCCTCTCAACCATGAATGTCTCTGCTAGCGCTACAACTTTAGGATTAAATTTTTTTAACTAGCTTCTTCAACTTCCCCTTGATGTGCCCAAGCCCCTGATATTCCAATACATTATTGAGTCTGTCATAAATTAAGCTTTGAAGGACGGGTAATGACCCGCTTAGTACTTCTAGTTGCGCTTAAACTAACTTTCCCATCTCTGCTCTTTACTCCACTATTTCCTTCCTCAGACAAGTAGCCTTTTCTTTTCCTACTATGACATTTAATTCACCCTCTTCCTGGTCAGACAAAGATTGAAGCACTTCCATTGTTTCGCCCACTTGTTTCTCTTGTCCCCAGTCATCCACAGGTACATCTTCAATTAATACAACATCCTTCTCCCTATGCACATTACCAAAAATCTAAGCTATCTAGCACAATTTCCTGTGAGTCCATCAAACCATCTCCCTTGTCAACAGGGGAGTTCATGCTATCTAGCCCCTGTTCCTGCCCAACCCGCACATGACCACCCTGCTCGTCATTTTTTCCTTCCGCATCTAGCATATCACTATCACCCTGCCCACCTTATCTTTCCTACTCTACCCACTGCCCCTCTTCTTGCTCTGTCAACCTAGCACTCTCCTCTCCAGCCCGAACGGGTCCTTCCAATACTTCCACCATACCAGACTCTGTTCCATGTTTTTCCTCCATGTCAGTGTTCCCTCCTGCAGTATTTGGTTCCCTTCTTACTTCACGATACTCCTTAGCAACCTTCGGTTTTCCTTTTTTTTTTCAGACACTATTCTATTCTTACCTCTCCTACAAGTCCGTTTGTTGTGGCCTTGCATTTTGCAAGACAAGCAAAATGCCGACAATGTCTCAAACTTCACCTCTTGTTTAAAACCAGACCCCCGCGCACCAATCCAAAAATAGTCCAAGTGCTATTGAGAGGCATCCATTTCCAGGCAAACTTGTGCGCCATCCGCTCTTGTCGCACAACGAGTTGAGTTATCAGATAGAATAAAGTTTCCAAGCGGTGCCGTTAAGATCTTGAGAATAGAATCATGATAAAAATTTGGTGGTAAACTTGGAAGCATTACCCAGATCGGGACTATCGGAGATTCCTCATCTTTAGTATGACCCGGCATCCAATGGAGAACTCTGTAAGGAACACCATTTATCTCACTTGCCTCACGGGACAAGGCCTTATTAAAGTTCTCCTCCGATGTGTCTCACATGTAGAAAAGAAAAACACTTCTTATTTTCAATTCCCCTACATTACAAGAATGTGAGTGAGTGGGTTTATATAAAACTTCTAATAGTTGGTGTGGTTGGTGTATCCGTGAATCAAGGGTTTTGTTAATTACAAAAGTGTGTCTCTTTAAACAAGTGGAAGACAACTTAAAGCATTATTCCTATGGTCTATAATTAACTACAANGGCATTAAAATCATAGAGGAGAACAACCACGGTACCCTCCTAAACCCCATCTGTTACAAATGAACATTCTTATTGCATCAAGAGTTGGCCTCTGCCTAAGGAACTTCAGGACCAGAGAATACTTGAAGGGAGCCTCGGAAACTGCCATTTCTTCCTTAGAAAACATAAAGCATACCTGCCCATCAATGATTTTAGGGGGCCTCATTGGAAGGTTTACTTCCGGCAAAGGCTGTGGGACAACCAAGACCAGATCAGCGAAAGTCCTGGCTTTTGTTGCTGGCATGGAGCTTCCAGGCTGGGCCATGGCGATGGCCATGACGACACGAGGTCGCTCGAAAGAGGAGACCTAAAAATCTCTCTTTTGTCTTTTGCTCTCCATACAATTGCATGAACGCTTCAGCCAGTTGTTGTTGGGCAACACGACCAATTTGTTGGCGACACGGGCCTCAAATTCTTAGTCGAGAAAGAAGTTTGTGACGGAGGAACAGGAGTTTAACAGTTCACAGACACTATACAACCTAGTGCAGTGCACCCCGAATCTGACTGCGTCCGATTGCTATAGTTGTTTACAAAGCGCCATTCTTCCAATATGTTGTAGTGGAAATCAAGGTGGAAGGGCTCCGCTACCGAGTTGTAACCTCATATATGAATTCTATCCATTTTACAACATCACGACGGCTGCTTCACCTACACTTCCTCATCTTGCCCCTGGTACTTTCGTTCCCAAATGGCATCGTTAATATGTTGTAAAACATTGGTTGCTTTCCCAGACATGCTTTTCTAATATATATTTTTTTTACTCTTTTTTAAGGAAACGCTAAATATTGAGTCATTCTACTCTTAAGCCTTTTGAACTGCTAGGTACAGTACTGAATCGGGGCTTGTGTGCGGACAAAAGGACTTAATAGTAATTTACTCTTTTAAGTTATAAAGAAATGTCAAAAAGATCCCTAAGCTCAAATGATTAGATCTTGTTTTCTTCCTTCCCTCCAGTGCACCTTCCCTCCCTCCAGCGATTCGCCTCATTTGGCTTGAAGAGGTTCTCAACTTTTTATTCCATCTTTACTTTCCGGCTTCAACTGAGTTTTCTACATTGCAGAGACGATCCAATTTTTTCAATAGAGTGTACATTGAAGGTAGAGTTGAGCTTTCTCGTGTTTTGTAGCTCATCCAATACAATAGAGATCCTTCATAAGTGAACAACAGTTCAAGTAAATTTTAAAAGATACAACTGTTTCGGGGAAACAATAAATTGGTAGTCCAGAAAAGATGGAGTCATTACTTTGC
>QGSO01000382.1:729822-814822 GCA_011037825.1 Carya cathayensis | reverse complement strand
AAGAAAACAAAAGAGGTTGAAGTTGGACGCGTTCAGAGGCAAGATTTACGGAAGAAAGAAAAAAAAAAAAAAAAGAGAGCTGAAAATAGAAACTGCTAGGTCGTAGGCGGAGGAAAGACGTAGAGAATTTGATTTCTTCGGCTTGAGAGAGTAGACATGGGAGAGTGTTTTTCTTTGACTTGAGAAGAGGTTAACGAGGTTGAGTTTACGGCAAACATGAAAAAAATAAAAGAGAGAGCAGCTCATTTCTTTTGCTGCTGGATGGTGGGAACATGCTTAATGAGTGGAGTGATTTACGAAGGAGAGGAGAGCAGAAATTAAGGAGGGTTTTCGGTGCTTGATTGATTGGAAGAAGCCGTGCGTGCTTGACTTGGAAGTCTATAAAAAAAAAGAGTCAGTGCAGGGGTTCAAGGGGAGACTTCGTCTGGGCTAGGGAAGGAGAGCTGGATGTTAGGGAAGGTGGGGAGAGTAACTAAAAAAAAAAATAAAGAAAGGGAAAAGGAGTTTACGTAAGGGAAAGAGCTAGACGTACGGGGGGTGAGAGTTGGTTTTTACGTTAAAAAATATATATATACAAACTGAGAGCTGGACGTGAAAGAGAGGAGGACGTTCGGAGAGTGAGGAACCAAGGTGAAGTGAAAGCTTACGAAAAATCTGGAGGGAAACTTACGGACCGAACAACAGAAATTTGAGGAAATTTGCTCTGTTTTAGTGAGATAAAACAGAGGACTGCATCCTCTTCGGAAAGTAAGTAATTTTTTCTTTGGACATATTCTGTAGTGTATTGTTGCTGTATTTGTTTCCACTTTGCAGGTTGAACTTTGAGTTCAGTTTGAAGAATAAACAAACAGAGCAACTAGGGGCAGCACATACACCAAAGGGACTGCACGGAACGAGGGGTTCAGGGGGGACTTCGTCTGGGAGTTTTTGGTGGTTTTCGGACTGGGCTGAGGAAGGAGTTTACGTAGGAGTTGAGTGAGGAGTCGGTGCATTAATTTGCTGGAGGTATAGCTGGATGGAGAGTGGAGAAAAGGGAGAGACGTGCAGGAATAAGTTTATTGGCTGAAGTTTATTTTGGCTGAAAGTGAGGGATACGTGGAGTTGATTCTAGGGCTGGACGAAAAGGAGTTTTATTTTTCTTCTTTTTCTTATTTTCTCTTCACTTTTCTTGTGATGTTTTATTGTGTTTTATTTTAATATCATCATGAACAAGGTTTATTTTATTTTTATAGCACTTGTAATAAATATGTTTGGCTAAATTTTCATACTAAGGTTAGAGGTGAAGTTTAATGATTTGAAAATTGCTTTCGGATCGACGTCAAATTTATTTTGCGAGTTTGATCGATTGAATGATTTTATTATTGGATATTTTGATTATCTATATATTTAACTTGATTCATTGTGATTTCCGAATACAGTGAATGCTTGAGGAATCCCTGTGATAGTCAAATAGATTTGTAAATGTTATAATCATCAATTGTTCATGCTCAATCATTCATAACTATTTTTCTTGATCTTAAATGCTAAATCTTCCAATTAAACGGAATCATTATTCTAGTTTAATTGAAGTAATTCGATCAGAAACAATATTTTAAATTATTAAACGGATCCTCGAAACCTTAGTCTTTTTCATATCAATACAGCTTATCATTTTAGTTTTGTTTTGTCACGATAAAAATCATCATTTCTATAATCTCATTTTAGTTTCAATTACACATTTTCTTTAGTATTTTATTTTAATTTGTTTGAGAGAATTTTTCACATTAGTCAATCCCTGTGGATTCGATCCTGTAAGGTACTACAGCACCTGTATACTTGCAGGTAAAACTGCACTAAATTTTGGTTCATTAATTTGAGTTAAGGTTTAGACGCAACAGTATCCACATCATTAGAAATGTGAGGTGAGACAGGAGGGCTTACCTCAATGATATTCTCAGGAGATTGGTCATTAGATACTGAAGAGGGGGGTGTTACTGCTACTTCAGCTTCTGGAGATGTCGGCTTTGGATTAGGTTCCTCAATGATCGACTGAGGAGCATTGGGTCTCATGTCGGTGTCTTTAAACCAGTCAAATGTCAACCAATTCATCTCTTCTACTTGTGTTGTCTCCCCCTGAAGGGACAAATTGGATGCCGTAGGAGAGTAGAAGGTGTCGAACTCAAGGAATGTGACATCCATAGTCACATAGGTGTGTCTAGTGGTTGGGTCATAGCAGCGATACCCTTTTTGGTGTACAGCGTAACCCAAAAAGAGATAACGAATAGCACAAGGATCAAGCTTCGTGCGTTGGTTCTTGTGGAGGTGAACAAATGCAACACACCCAAAGACGCGAGGCGGAAGCATCAGGATGGTGGGTAATGAGACGTAGGTTGACAGGGCCTGTAGCGGAGTCTTGAACCCAAGAACTCTTGAGGGCATGCGGTTAATGAGATGGACAGCCGTAGAAACAGCATCAGCCCAATGGTGGCTAGGTACGTGAGCACCAAGTAACAAAGCGCGAGCAATTTCAAGGATGTGGCGATTCTTGCGCTCTGCAACACCATTTTGTTGCAGAGTCTGGGGACATGAGGTCTCATGGATTAGGCCATGGTGTTGGAAATAATCCCTGAACTGTTGATTCACATACTCGCCACCATTATCAGATCGAAGAGTTCGAAGCTTAGCAGAGAACTGAGTCTGAATCATTGTATGAAATGATTGAAATACGGAAAAAACCTCATTTTTATGTTTCAACAGATAAATCCAAGTCATGCGAGTACAATCATCAATGAATATTACAAACCAGCGGAAACTAGACAAAGTAGATTTCGGGGAAGGACCCCAGACATCAGAGTGAATCAAAGCAAAAGGAACACCACTTTTAGTCGTACTCAATGGATAAGTGACTCGATGACTTTTAGCTAAAATGCAAGTCTCACATTTTAAATCCAAACTTGACAAACCCAAAACTAAATCAGGAAACACATGTTGCATATAACCAAATGACGGGTGGCCTAACCGACGGTGCCAAAGCAAAAACTGTTCCACTTTGAGGTCGCTTGGGCGGTGCATGTGGTGTGCTTGGCCGACACTAAAATCATCCATATAATAGAGCCCCCCCTCTTAGTACCACGCCCAATGATCTCCTTGGTGAGAATATCCTGAATAAGACAAAACGCAGGATAAATGAGCACAACACAGTTCAAGTCTTTGGTAACTTGACTCACAGAGAGTAACTTGTGAGAAAGAGAAGGAACAAGTAACGTATGGGATAGTGGGAGGGTTGGTGACATCATCACAGTCCCAGCCCCTGTTACCGAAGAGATGCCTCCATTAGCATTGGCGATGCTAGTTCGCCGGGGAGGAGGAGGAGAGTGCTGAGAAAAGTCATTTGCATCAAATGTCATATGGTCCGTTGCTCCGGAATCCAGTATCCAAGAATTGCAGTCAGCCTCCCGAGAAGAACTAAGTAGAGCATTACCTGCGTTAGAGTTGGAACCATCGGTTGGAATAAGGGAAAGATGTGGTTCTGCTACAGCCACCGCAGCCTTGCCTGTGCTATCATCATGCCCACCTCCATCACGCCGCTTCCGAGCCTAAAGTTCATGCCACCAGTCAGGATACCCGTGAAGTTTGAAGCAGGTTTCACGAGTGTGTTTTGTACTCCCACAGTGAGAGCATTTGGTGCTATCAGAGTTTACGCGAGATTTGTAGTTAGGACCGGATTTGCTACCATGCAAAGAGGGAGACCCAGAGGAGACTTGAGACTGTGAGCCTTGCTTGAGACCCTTGAACACCAAACCTGCTCCTGGTAAATCAACGGGGTTATTTGTCGTCATTACCGCTTGACGAAGAGCTTCCCTTCGGACGTGTGCATAGGCTTGCTCCACCGTTGGAAATGGCTTTATCTGCAGGACATCATTCCTGATATAGTCTAAGCGGTCATCGAGACCATCCAGAAAAACGTAGACTCGATCTTCTTGAACGAGTGTATTGTAATGTTGAATATCGGTTGGGCATTCCATCGGGTTTGGGTGACGGAAGTCAATTTCACGCCAGAGGCCTTGAAGATCAGTGTAGAATTTTTCTATAGAGCCACCAGCCTGTTTAAGGTGGGCCACGCGTCGCCGGAGATCATACACTTGGGAGGTGTCACTGCCATCAAAGTATGTAGTAGCAATTGCATCCCACACCAACTTGGCTGTTGGGAAGCGAATGAAGTTACCGATAAGAGAGGATTCCATAGAGTTAAGCAACCAACCTTTAACAATAGCGTTGTCGGTGCGCCATCGTCGAAAGGCCGAATCTGTCTAAGGAGGTTGAGGTAGGTCGCCATTTATGTATCCCAGTTTGTCTTTGCCCGAGATATACATCTCGACCACCTGGGACCAGAGAGCATAGTTGGTGCCATCCAACTTGATGCCAATCGGTGCAGTAGCATTATCGGAGGTCTGGGTTGGGGCTGAAGCTTTATTGAAAATTTCAGTCATTTTCGTGGTCAACTCAGCTAGGATGGAGGAGGATAGAGAGTCATTTGCAGGGGAGTCTATATCGGCCATGGAGGAAGATGAGAATGGTTAGGAAATTGAGGGAGACAAGAGTGGTTTGGAAAATGATAGGAGGATCGGATGCTCTGATACCATGTCTCACATGTAGAAAAGAAAAACACTTCTTATTTTCAATTCCCCTACATTACAAGAATGAGTGTGAGTGGGTTTATATAAAACTTCTAATAGTTGGTGTGGTTGGTGTATCCGTGAATCAAGGGTTTTGTTAATTACAAAAGTGTGTCTCTTTAAACAAGTGGAAGACAACAAGTGGAAGACAACTTGAAGCGTTATTCCTATGGTCTATAATTAACTACAACAAAGTGTATCCCACTTCCAAAGAACAACTCACGTCCACACGATGTAGCTCGTGCAAATGCATTTCTATTCTTGCTCATAGAGGAAACAACCACGGTACCCTCCTAAACCCCATCTGTTACAAATGAACATTCTTATTGCATCAAGAGTTGGCCTCTGCCTAAGGAACTTCAGGACCAGAGAATACTTGAAGGGAGCCTCGGAAACTGCCATTTCTTCCTTAGAAAACATAAAGCATACCTGCCCATCAATGATTTTGGGGGGCCTCATTGGAAGGTTTACTTCCGGCAAAGGCTGTGGGACAACCAAGACCAGATCAGCGAAAGTCCTGGCTTTTGTTGCTGGCATGGAGCTTCCAGGCTGGGCCATGGCGATGGCCATGACGACACGAGGTCGCTCGAAAGAGGAGACCTAAAAATCTCTCTTTTGTCTTTTGCTCTCCATACAATTGCATGAACGCTTCAGCCAGTTGTTGTTGGGCAACACGACCAATTTGTTGGCGACACGGGCCTCAAATTCTTAGTCGAGAAAGAAGTTTGTGACGGAGGAACAGGAGTTTAACAGTTCACAGACACTATACAACCTAGTGCAGTGCACCCCGAATCTGACTGCGTCCGATTGCTATAGTTGTTTACAAAGCGCCATTCTTCCAATATGTTGTAGTGGAAATCAAGGTGGAAGGGCTCCGCTACCGAGTTGTAACCTCATATATGAATTCTATCCATTTTACAACATCACGACGGCTGCTTCACCTACACTTCCTCATCTTGCCCCTGGTACTTTCGTTCCCAAATGGCATCGTTAATATGTTGTAAAACATTGGTTGCTTTCCCAGACATGCTTTTCTAATATATATTTTTTTTACTCTTTTTTAAGGAAACGCTAAATATTGAGTCATTCTACTCTTAAGCCTTTTGAACTGCTAGGTACAGTACTGAATCGGGGCTTGTGTGCGGACAAAAGGACTTAATAGTAATTTACTCTTTTAAGTTATAAAGAAATGTCAAAAAGATCCCTAAGCTCAAATGATTAGATCTTGTTTTCTTCCTTCCCTCCAGTGCACCTTCCCTCCCTCCAGCGATTCGCCTCATTTGGCTTGAAGAGGTTCTCAACTTTTTATTCCATCTTTACTTTCCGGCTTCAACTGAGTTTTCTACATTGCAGAGACGATCCAATTTTTTCAATAGAGTGTACATTGAAGGTAGAGTTGAGCTTTCTCGTGTTTCGTAGCTCATCCAATACAATAGAGATCCTTCATAAGTGAACAACAGTTCAAGTAAATTTTAAAAGATACAACTGTTTCGGGGAAACAATAAATTGGTAGTCCATAAAAGATGGAGTCATTACTTTGCAAGATAGAATATTTATTTTCTTTCTTCATACCAAACTCACAAGATGAAAGCCTACTTGGCAAAAAACTGTCTAATAAATGAACAACCAATTGCTAGAAAACTGCGTCAAAACCTCATCATCCAAATATACCATCCGAACCACCAACCCCCTCAAACTAAGTGAAAAACTGTTCAACCCGTCAATAAAAAAAAAAAAAATCACCAAACAACAAAATACTAAGTCCAGAATGCCAAAAAATGAACGTTTTCCAACAAAATAACAAAACAATGAAATTGAAATGAATGATTACCATTAATACTCATGTTAGAGACTTTGGTTTCCAAAGAGTCCAAGTAGCAGCAAACCGAGACCCCATGGCTCTATACTCGGGCTACCGAAAACCTACCCAAGAATAAGAACCCAGCCGTATCGCAACAGGGTCTTGTGACAAAAGTCCCCAGGAAAAAAGTCCTAGAAGCCATAGCTAGAAATCAAAACGAGAAATTTTCATCTTCTTCTTTTGTCTCTGCACTAACTAGCGTTGAGTGAAGTAAGTTTCTATAGAAGGAAACTAAAATTGCACAAGATGACGCGTTGGAGAGAGAGAGAGAGAGAGAGAGAGAGACCTAATTCGTATAGGGGAATTTGGGGAGGGAGGGGGGAAGGAGAGGGACTGAGGTAGGGGATGTGTTTGGGATGAAACGACTCATTTCATTTAGATAAAATGAGCCGTTTCATTAATTCGTGCCCACCCAGGCCTCGAACTGGAACTGCATCTATAATTTTTCTTTTCTTACCAACACCACACACGGGTGAGGTGGCTTTCTTTAATTATTTTTGAAACGAGCCATATTTCCCCCTCCCCCCCCCCCAAAAAAAATCTCAAATCATCCCACCAGAATATCCATTCAAAAATTTTTCCCCTCCCCCACCTACCATCTCCCTCCTCCACCCAAGCACAGATCGCAACATTCAGGTCAAGACACCATGAACTTGCAGGTGCCGCTGACGACTCCGAGGTTCTTTGTTATGATCCCAATTAACACAACCTTGAAAGCAAGCTATGAGTCTCCATGGTGTTAGAGGGCTCTTGCGCAGAGGAGTGAGGAAGATGATAAAGGGAGCTTAACTACTAGTCGTATACAGCTTGCCGTTTAGATAAATAGTTTTGTCATTATGTTGCAATCTGTTATTGCTATTCTGTTTTACTTTACACTTGTCGCTGTTTTAATGGTTCTGTTAGTCATGGGCTACGTCCATATAGGAAGGGAAAAACAACAGAGAATGGTATCTAGAATTCTGTAAGAACTTGCTATTGCAAATTGGAGGTTGGGAGCCCTCGAAGTACTCCCGTAGCCATTTTCTGTGTGTGTTAATTCTTGCATGCATTTTATCAAACACCTTGAGTGCACTAGGCTGAACCACTGCTGCAAGCCGCCCCTTTACTCTGCATCTTCTTCCTGATTACACAAATACCATCATCCATGAATATACAGGTTACCAAGCAGGTTCTTAACATTGGTATCAGTATTCAGTCAATCCTACCATCAACATAAAACCACACAAACAGCCTCACATAAAACCCCAGCATCCGCTCAACACGATGGCTGAAAATACAAGATCCCAAAATCAACTCATAGAGGCCTTACAAGTTCAGATAGAACACCACCAACAGGAATTTATTCCAATCAAAGCAGAAATCAGGGACCTCAAAACTGATGTTCAAGAAATTAAAGATATGCTACGTACCTTGATGAACCGACAGAACCATCCTACCGATTCAGTAGAAGAAGTTCAAAAATCTGCACTGGATGAAGAAAACAGAGCGAAAGATGAAGAGCAGATGTACAATTCAAGCAATTCTGGAGGTTCCACGTTGGAAGCTTCCTCTCGCTTTGTGCTCCTGACCGATTTAGAGCTTCCTCCTACTCTCTCTGTTAGGGAGGATCAACTAGATATAAATATAGGTATTACATTGAAAGACAAAGAGACTTTGAGACCAATAGAAGATTCTGCCGCTGTCAACCTAGGAGAGAAATCCTTGGTGGTGTCTCATGACCAAGCTGCAGACGAAGAAGTATTAAAAGCAGCGGAGGAATAATTATTAAAAGTAGCAGAGATGGAGAAAAAAATGATTCTCTTTGGAAATAATGGTAATGTGTTTGAAAGAAGGGTTACGGAATTTTCTCTTGGAGAATTCCTTTGTAATGGTCCCCTAAGGGAGCCCAACAAGGAGAGAAACTCTCTTCTGAGAAAAATCAAAGATGGCAAAATTCTGAAGTGGGAGGTTGACACTGATGACCCTCTAGGTACTCGTCAACGGGCATTTCAGCAAGTAGAACCCACTTTGGGAGTTAATCTTGAGAATGCCGAGAATTTGAAGGGGATTTTTGAACCCTTTGATAGAGGGAGAGAAAGAAATCTTGTGGAAATCGACGTTCTATCATTCCATTCCAAATCAGTCAGGGCCTTGAAGTCGCTGCAACTATACAAAACCGGTGCCTTTCCAAACGGGTTTCAGAGATTTTTTCGGGCTTCTCGGCCGCTTATTGTTCGCTGTGAAGCTTCAAATGGAAGGACAACCCAAGAAGATTTTACGGACATTACATGGCCAGCAATTGTCTTATTTCAGGATTTGGAAAGCTATGTGTTCTTTGATATGGATGGGAATCAAACACCTCAGGATTTAGTAATAGCAGGTGGTAAGCACATTTCCCTCGACTCCAATTCCAGTTTTTATCGAGATTCTCGTGCCAAGTATATAATTGAAGGTATTTTTGATAAATCAGAATCCCTTTACACTTCTGTTGTAATATTTGGTGGAGAGAAATGGGAAAGTTCTATGGGGTTGCATGAATTTTTTAGATGGATTGAGAAGATTGAATCTGTTCATGGGTTGGTATGTAAGGATAATTGTGACTCTGCATTTGGGTGGAGGACCATTCATGAAGAAGGCAACGTGGGTGATCAAAAAATTTTTGACCAGTTGCATGACCCAGTTAGAATTACCATGGTTAGAAAATACACTGGCCTTCCAGGTTCTCACCTCTCTATTTTAAAGGCTCTTTTGCACGCTTCTGTCGCTTGTCGTCAAAAACTTATTGTAGAATGGGTTGCAACTTGTGACCTTGAAGACACGATGGGTGAAGAGATCCCTTCTGTTTATAAAGCAGTAAGGAATTGCTTAAATGATACCGATGATGCAGTGGTTGTGTTTTTTTGGCGAGCTTGTTGGCATGCATTTGGTTGGAAATGCATTCACTGTTCTGGCCAGAAATATGATATTCCTTGGTGTTATGATATTTGTGTTTTTTTTTTTTTGTTAAGTCCGATGATACCCAATTATGAATCTGGGATCTCCTTGGCTGCTTGGGTCTAGTTTTGTCTATGGGACTATCGATTACAGACACTGCCCTCTCATTAGCAAATATGACATTGAAGAGTGCAGCAGTTGCGGTTACAGATTGGTCATTCGAAAGTCAAGAAAATGGTCTACTAGACCAAGCTACAGAAATGTTGAATAGTAGCTTTAGTGGGTTGAATGAAGCCTCAAACAACATTACTTCAGCACAATCAACAGATCTGTTGAGAGGGGCTGTTGGAGTATCACTGTTTTCTGAAGCTTCCATGATGGTATATATATCTTTGGGTAAAAAGATTATACTCATTTTTGACCCCGGTGGTTGGACATTTGATGTTAGCTTTGTGAGGGGATAAACCTTGTGATTTCTCAAAAGCATTGTTTATTTTCCATAATGTGAGTACGAGTGACAGTTGCATCAATACTATAAAACTTGTGGACAAGGTTCTTTGGGTGGGGGAGTTTGTACGGAGCCCATAAGAGCCTTGCAGATCAGTTGGGGAGCTGCTGCATGCATTGTTCTTCCACATGTGATTTCTCAAAAGCATTGTTTCTTTTCCCACACCTAGTAAGAATGAATTTTTCTGAACATTGTGGTGGAATATGTTCCAGAGATCATGTAGTGGGTATTGAAGCAGTACAGCAGTGCATATCAGAGAATCTCACTCATCTTCATGAAACCTTACTTGTACTAGATTTTTTTGGGAGCTGGCTTATATAAAATGAACCTTGAGGACAAGGTTCTTTAAAGGGGGAGAATTTGTTATGATCCCAATTAAGACAACCTTGAAAGCAAGCTATGAGTCTCCATGGTGTTAGAGGGCTCTTGCGCAGAGGAGTGAGGAGGATGATAAAGGGAGCTTAACTACTAGTCGTATACAGCTTGCCGTTTAGATAAATAGTTTTGTCATTATGTTGCAATCTGTTATTGCTATTCTGTTTTACTTTACACTTGTCGCTGTTTTAATGGTTCTGTTAGTCATGGGCTACGTCCATATAGGAAGGGAAAAACAACAGAGAATGGTATCTAGAATTCTGTAAGAACTTGCTATTGCAAATTGGAGGTTGGGAGCCCTCGAAGTACTCCCGTAGCCATTTTCTGTGTGTGTTAATTCTTGCATGCATTTTATCAAACACCTTGAGTGCACTAGGCTGAACCACTGCTGCAAGCCGCCCCTTTACTCTGCATCTTCTTCCTGATTACACAAATACCATCATCCATGAATATACAGGTTACCAAGCAGGTTCTTAACATTCTCTCTCTCTAACTGTACATCGCTAGGTTATTTTTACACTTATTTTACAGTTCTCCTCTTTCGTAGCCCTCACTCCCATCTCTCACCCTCAAGGCCGCACTTCCTTTCCTCCCTCTCCTCACTTCCATAGCCCTCTTACCCACACTTCTCTCTCACTTCCCTCTCGTACCCCTCTCTCTCTAACCCCGATCTGTGACTCAAAGACATGTACAACGAGTAATGCGTCTAGATTTTGCTCAACAAAGCCACTACCTTATCATCTCCTCCCACATTCACTTTATGCCTATTTATTCTCTCTCTCTCTCTCTCTCTCTCTCTCTCCAAGTCCAGAAAGAGAAGGAGCTGTGGAGAGAGACAGGGGAATTGGATTAGAACACGCTTTTGAGTCTGAAAGGTGATTAGGAAGCGACTATTCGAATTGCCTTATGTACTGTACTGAGACAGAGACGATAGTGCAAGATAGAGGTTCTTAGGATGGACAAAGCCAACATCCGAGGACCCTTTTGTCTCAATTTGATAGTTTTTTTTTTTTTTTGGAGGAAAGGGATATTATGGTGGATATTTTCTCAAGGTTGTCTGTCAGCAGGGCAGGACGTCGTCGAACTCAGAGCACCCTTGTAAGAATACAGCTCTCTCCTTAACAATGATTGTGGTTTCTTCTTCTTTATTTGCATTCCTATAATCTGGTCTTTTTTTCTGGCCGGGGAAGTTTCTATTTTTGTTCTTTTGTTTGGCTAAAGAAAAAAAGCTAAAATGTAAACATGGCAGATTTTAATTGTTTGGGTTTTCCTCATATACAAAATTCACACTTTATATAGAAGGATTTGATTTTTTTTTTCTCTGCAATGTGAAAGCTGGAGGTGGATTAAAATGTTGATGCTTGAGATAGAAGGATTTGATTTTTTTTTTTTCCTTTGCAGTACTCAAAACCACAGCAGTACTAAAAAACACAGCAATATAGAAGGATTTAATTTTTTTTTCTCTGTGATATAGAATGATTTGTTTTTTATTTGTAGTACTCAAAAACACAACAGAGAGAAATGGTGTAGTAGTACTTAGTTGTCTGTAATCTATGGGGATGGAGTAAGGGGGTGTTCCAAACTAGAGATCTTTTTGGCATGTTTTAATTCTCTCAGGGTTTATTTTGCATCATATATATAGTGCAACAACATTAGAAGAAATCTCCATACCTTCCATTTTATGGTAATTTATGATCATGAAGTATCTAGAAGGCCTATAATTGCATTGAACCAAAAAAGGGTGAAATACTTTAATCAATAGTGAAATGATTTAACCCAGGCCTATAACTACACTGTATTTTTTTTTTTTTTTTGAAAGACTTGCAGAAAAATATTTGATGATGAATCACATCATGGTGAGGTATTGCAAGCTCAACTTGGTCCTAACATCAATCAACTTGGTGCTAATGTTGATGATTTTGTTGTTGAAACAGAGTGTAGTATTGTCATACAACCAACGTCATTGGGCAATAAGGAGGTGTGAGGCTGTGGTTGTAAATTAGTAATTTGTTGTATTTTGGTTGTTGTGATGAATTATTGTAAAGAATGTTGTTGCAAAGTTGTAGCTTGTTGTATTTTGGGTGTTGTTATGAAATATGTTACGGGTGTGAGACTCTTTAATGTAAAGCTTAGAATTTATTGTAAAGAATGTGGTTTGCAAGTTGTAGCATGCATATTTGTTGTAGCTGGGAAGTTCATTCAAGATTTTTGTTGTGTCAGTGTAATATGCAAGGGGATGCACATGTTACGGACAGATGAACATGATTTACTTCACTGTTGTTATAAGAAGGGAACGATATCTGTGAATCCAAGGACTTGCAGCTTTTGAAATGTAATTACGATAGAATTGTTTGTGCCTAGCTTTTGAAATGATTTACTTTATTTTTTATTTTCAATTCTGAAAATCCTGTTCAGTTATAATGAAATATCTGTTGGTTTGTTTTGTCATGTTGGACCAAGGTGGAAACATCTCACTTTGTATTTAAAAGCACTTATTCGAGTGTGCTTTCATGTTGGATAAAGGTAATATTGCTATGAGGAAGAAACAAGTATTATATAAATACAAGCCTCTATATGTTTCGAACTAGAGAGATTTTCATAAATCGACGATTCATTCATGCATTCATTATATTCGTCAAATACATAGTTCAAACCATCCATTTACGATTAACAATAACAAATACATGCTAGAGGTACTACCCCCCCCCCCTCTCAACCCGGGGCGAGGCCACCCCTACCCCACCCCTGCCCCCATCCATGCGGGGGGAAGATTTTTGTCCCCGCCCCCATCCATGCAGGGGTGGGGTACCCCGTCTGGTAGCGGGGGTGCCAGGGTGGACTCCCCCCCGTCCGCCCCTCGCTTCTGTCTAATTAGGCCTTGGCCCATTTAGATTANACAAAGATAAGACTTCTATCTATTTTAGCAAAAACACAAACCAAGAAGTGAAAGGGATCATTGTCCAGATTGTAGGTATCCAAGCCAAGCAGCCCTATGAAAAGTATTTAGGCCTGCTTGCCCTCATTGGAAGATCTAGATCAAAGGGGTTCAAAAACATCTTGGATAGGGCAAGGAGTAGAATTAGTAACTAGAAAACTAAGTTCCTAACTCAAGTTGGAAAATAAATACTAATAAAAGCAAGGATCCAAACTATACCATCCTATTGCAAGGGAGTCTTTCAAGATCCCAAAGAACATTCTGATGGAACTCAATCGTATTATACAGCAGTATTGGTAGGGACAGAAGGCTAAAGAGAAGCAGATCCATTGGTGTTCATGGGACAAATTGGGATTGGCAAAAGCTGCCGGTGGGCTTGGACTTCGAAACTTTGAAAATTTCAACCTGGCTATGTTAGTCAAACAAGGATGGAGATTACTCCAAAACCCCCAATCCTGGTTGCAAAAGTCCTATCCACAAAGTATTTCCTAGATGGTGAGTTCCTACGGGCAAAGTAAGGAAAAAACCCCTCACTCATATGGAAGAGCATCATGGCAGCCAAGCCATTAATTGAAGAAGGGATGCTATGGAGAATTGGGAATGGCCTCTCTACCAAGATTTGGCATGACAAGTGGATACCAGTCCCAACATCTTTCAAAATACAAACCGGGATTACTAAACTCAATCCAGAGGCAAAGGTAGCTGAATTAATATACCAAGACACAAAAGCATGGAATGTACAATTGATCAAAGACATCTTCTCTGAAGAGGAAGCAGCATCCATTCAGAAAATCCCTATAAGCATCTGCAACTGCCCTGACAAGATAATATGGAGAGGCATAAACAATGGAATATTTACGGTCAGAAGTGCCTACCACATACAGAATGACATTCAACAGAGAAACAAGGGACAATCTAGCTGTGAGAAGGTAAAAGAGAAATGGGGCAAATTGTGGAGTCTAGCTATGTCAAATACAGAAAAAATTTTCATGTGGAAGGCCTGCAACAACAACCTACCAACTAAGCAAAACCTATTTAGAAAGAGAATTGTTGAAGAGCCTGACTGTCCAATTTGCCTGCATCAAGTTTAAAGCATTGAACATGCCATTTGGGAATTCGAATCCGTGAGAGATGTGTGGGGTTTGTGTTCTATGAAACTGCAAAAAAGGAGCCTTCAAAACCAATATTTCAAAGAACTAGTGTTCAATCTACTAAAGGAGATGGACGATGAAATACTTATAGAGATGGTAGTGGTGGAATGGAGACTATGGAAGAGAAGGAATGAGGTGGTATTTCAAAAAGAATTCACCAGCCCTTTGATCATTCTAAACCAAACAAGGCAAAAGCTACATGACCTACGACTACTCCAAAGCAACACTTCAGTCTCAACAACAATGCCAGTCAATTGTGCAGAACCAATGAACCAATTGAAAGCCCCTCCAAACAGACACTACAAAGTAAACTGGGACACAGTTATTGATCAAAAGAAATGCACGCTGTAGGGAGATGAAGGAATGGACAGAGGGAGAGGGGAGGGAGTTGTCGCGCGGGAGGAGAGAAGCATGGGAGGAAAAAGGAAGGAAAAAGAAAGAAGAAAAAGAGAAAAGGGAAAAAGAAAAAGAGAAAAAAGAAAAAGGAATGGAAAGAAATGAGATCCATCCCTTTTCAATTTGGGTCACAAAACTAATCCAATGAAAATTATCTTCAAAACAGCAAGTTAAATAAAATAATTTAAACTTAGTGACTAAATAAAATAAAATAATAAAATCCAATAACACAATAATTTTAAAGCCCAAAACTAATTTAAATCAAAGAACAATTTAAATGCAAAACAATAGTTAATATCAGGAAAGCACATCAAAAATAAATTTCACAACTTAAAAATCATAAAATAAATCCAACAAGAAACACATTAAATTTAAAACAAGAGAGCCAAAATTTTAATTAAATAAAATAATCTTTTAATTAAAATTCACTAAAATATGGGATATCACAAAGGTTCCCAGTTGCAGGAGCTCATTCTCAACTATCATCAGGGAATCTTAGACCTTACCCATTACCAACTCTGCAATGGTCTGCTCCTGTACATTGGTAGAATGCATCTTGGAGGTTTGGTGCCTTTTCAGTAGCAAATCCTAAATCAATTTCACAGCAGTCCATTACAGGGCCACATAGGGGTGTATAAGACATATTAAAGAATCAAAAAAGTTTTTTTTCTGCCTGGAATGTGCAAAGATGTCAGAGCTTATGTACATGAGTATGATATATGCCAAAGAAACAAAGTGGAGACCATACATCCCTTGGGCCTACTCTAGCCACTGCCAATTCCTTGCTTGGGAAGACATTAGTATGGACTTTATTGAGGGACTGCCCCTAGAGAGGAAAGATTGTCATCATGGTTGTGGTTTATAGATTGAGCAAATATGCTCACTTGTTGTCCTTCTGACATCCATATATAGCTATTTCGGTAGTAAGGATATTTCTTAATAACATTTTTAAATTACATGGTTTGTCTCAATCTATTGTGAGTGACAGGGACCCTGTGTTCACAAGCTAGTTTTGGAAGGAGCTCTTCCGAATCAGTGGAACCGAGCTGCCCTTTGTTGAATACGCATATAACACTTCGGAGCATACTTCAACGAAGATCTCACCATATGAGGTTGTGTATGGGCAACCTCCTCCTCATATGCTCCCGTATGAACCAGGAAGTACCAAAGTGCAAGCAGTGGATGAAGAGCTCAAAAGCAAGGAATTCATCAACAAATTGGTATGAGAAAATTTACAAGACATGGAAGCAAAGATGAATTTTTGTGCAGATCGAAATAGAACTGACAGGGACTTTGAAATCAGAGATAAAGTGTACATGTGACTTCTCTCTTACTGCCAGGTGTCTGTTGCCATGTGAAGAAACCTCAAACTCAACCCTCGATACTATGGGCTGTATGAAGTATTGCAAAAAATGGGGAAGGTCGCCTTAGGCTTGATCTGCCTAACCATTCACAGATCTACCTTCTTTTCCGTGTTGCTTGATTAAAAAATAAGCTCAGAACACATATTCAGCCCCTCACAAAACTTTCCCGACTTACCAATGAAGGAACCCTAGTCCCTGAGCCTGAGAAGATTTTGAAGAGAAGAATGGTCAAGAAAGGACATAGAGCAGGAACTGAGTGGTTGATTCAATGGAAAGGAATGGCTATGGAGGATGCGACATGGGAAGATGTTGAAGAGCTTCGGTTGCAATACCCGGACCTTGAGACAAGGTCTTCTAAAGATGGGGGGAATTGTTATGAGCCCCAAATGGAACCCTAGTTAGCTGATGCCTATCTATGGGCTCACGTGGGCTGGGGTTATTTGACTGGGCCTTTAGCATTTAATATTTGTTAAGTGTCTATTTACTTAGTCTTGTAGAAGTGGGTAGTTATTTACGTACTGGGCTTATCCTTTTTATTGTTACAGTTAGAATCGTGGGTCCAGTAACTTAGTGTTTAGTTTAGTAGTTACTTGCAGTTATTCGTTTGATTGAGTCCATTTCATTTGCTTATAAATATGCATGTAAATCCACTTGTTTATGAATACAAGAATATTTTCTAGGATATAATGGAGACTTTGAGCTCCAAACCCTAGAGAGAGAAACTCTCCCTTCTCTCTAGAGACCAAGCATCTGTAAACCGCCCAAGAGGGAGGGGAAGATTCGGCTCATTCCTCCCTCCCTCTTCTTTTATTTTCATAGTTGAAATAAGGCTCTTGGTGGCTAAGGTCAGGTGGCTTAAGGGCTGAAGGGGTTTGTTACCTATGGTAGCACTGTGGCTCAGAGGATGCGAATGCCAAAATAGAAGGAGGCACGTCGCGTATAGGCATGCACTACAAGAGAAGCGGGCTTTTGTGACCAAAATGACTATTTTCGATGGTTTTACTATTTCGATAATAGAAAATAGAGGAGCTCACTAGCGTGGGGAGATCTCCTGGCGGAGGAGCAGATCTCGGTTGGGATAGTGGATGGGTACCTCCACAGGGGTTGCTTGATAGTGGCGATTCATCGCGATCAAGCAGTGAGATGGGAGAGGGCTGAGCTTTGTTGCAGTAGAGGTGGGGTGGCTGATGACTCTTGGACGTCGGTAGTGGGCAACGACTGTTTGCTGGCCAGCTGAGCTTTGGTGCAGGTATGGAGGGGACAAACCAATAAAACTGATGGGGAAAAGTTCCTTGACTTGCAGCTATTAGAGGGCCATTAACATGTATTTTAATTTATGTAATCATTTTGTTTGTAAGTGGTAGTTAGGTAAAATAAATAGTTTGTCTCTAGGACCTAAAGGTACGTAGAGTGCTAGTCTCTGGGACCTTGGGTCTGTAGAGTTTGTGCTCCATTCCAAGGAGGGGAAGCGTTGTTTTGTGGTTTGCAAGTCTGTCTTAGATGGTGTTCTAAGATAGTGATTTGTTTATCAGATATTTAATTTGGAGGTGTTGGATAAGACCCTGCCAGCTAAAAGTAAATTTATGGATTGAGAAGCAAGAAATATTAGAATTTGATTTGTATTTTACACATCAAAAGATGTAACTGTCCGATTATATGAAAGGTTTCTTTCTACTAAAAAAAAAAGGAATATTGTCCATTATTGAGAGTTGGAGGTTAGGTCCCTCGAAGCATCTTTACAGTTTATTTCTCAAACACACACAAGTACAGACCATAACACTGTAATCACTGAATGAAGAATTTGCACTGAAATCTCCACTACAGGGTAGGTTTTGACCCAAATGTCAACCTGCAACCGTGATGCCCCACCATCTTCATCTTCGGCCAAGATGCCCTTGGTCTCGTACAACCCAACCAGGAAGTTAACCGCGGCAGCCAAGAAGCAACCCTCTCTCATGGACGTCACCAACCAAAGAAATGGCTCCAAGAGTAATTCAAGCACATTGCTCCCTCAGTCCAAGCGTTTGGTGCACTCAAACTTCTCTTAATTTGATTCTTTCTCTTTCCGTGTTCCTCGTATTCTTGAAAGGGATAATTGGATGATTGATTATGAGTTTATAATATGTATCATACCATGGACTTTTATAATTTCTCGTCTTTTTTTGGTAAATCTGCTACGTTGGGCTTTTTTGCTATTGTGTAAGTTCAATATTCTCATTCAATTTTATTTTCCCTACCTCTAAAATAGTATGGTGTTGCCTTGATCCAATTTCAGACCAAAGGCCCACGTTGGTTTAATTCCTTTCATAAACGACAACATGGAAGATGTTAGAAAAATAAATAAAGACATTAAGAACATGCTTAAAATACTTTCATTAATAAGCTTTCATTAAATTAAAAGATGAATATAAATGGAGAAGGTAGCCAACAAAACACCATGTTGTAACCAATTAAGCGCATATAATAATAATTAAAAAAAAACAAGGGGCAATGGAGCCAATTAATTCATCTGAACCCATATTTCCTCAAGTAGATTGAGGAAATGACATCCAAAGGCAGTTTATGAAACAAAACCATGAGGGCTTTATAGAACTAATCTAAAAGCCACAGTAGGTAATGGTGCGCTGTGGTCGACTGCTTCAAGGTATCAATTTTGGTGGTTATATTTTTCTGAAATTATGTTTTACAAAATGGATAGTCCTTCCAAAATTTTGTTTTGGAAAAATGTGTTTGTTGTTGAGAAATTCCGTTGCTCCATTGTTATCATAAGCATGTGATCTTTCGTCTCACAATTATTTGGGGCAAAAGTTTTAGCTTTGAGCTTACTGCCACATCATTGTGTAATAGTTTTAAAATTTCAGATAAAGATTAATTGAGTTTAGTATTTAAAGGTGCCATCTGTTGCCAAAATTGCGAAGACCAAGAAGAAAGTTTCTGCTTGCTTAGACAATACAGGCTTCCTCGAGAAAACTTTGCCTGAATCCTTGGGCTAGAAATCAAGTGTCTTTGTTCTGTCAGAGGATAAATGTTTCCCCGAAAGTGATCAATCAATGGCTAGTGTTACTGCCCATTCTGCTCCACGGGGCGTGGAAGCCGGTCTTTGTGCTCTGAGTAGCATAATTCGTGCTCCCAAAGGCATGGATATTTCTCCAAGTAGCTCAGCTAGTGGCTGCATTTCCTTGGACGAGAGCATGTCTACACGTGAGTCTTTGGAGAGTCTAGAATTTGAATATATTGACAATGAGGATGCTTGAGAAGTTAGATTGATTAAGAGGAAGACAAGCATCAGTCTCTTCATTTTAGACAATGCAGAAAAAAGCAAGTTTTTATTCTAAGATTATTTTATTCATTGTCAATTTAACTTCATATATGTTTAGGCTCTTCCTCGTTTATTTTGTAAATGGGGATTTGATATCTGTCCCTAGTATTATGCCCAATTTGGGCAATAACATCTTGTTCTACATTTATTAGTTGCAAAGTGTGTGCCTGGAATATTTACATCATACCCTTTCTAATTTATTTTCTCTGATATTGATTCCAGGGAATGTATGTGAGATAGGTATGCTTGTGGAGATGGAAACATTTAATCATGTTGTAGATATTGATAACAATGTC
Organism: Carya cathayensis; assembly: GCA_011037825.1. Lineage (NCBI taxonomy): Eukaryota > Viridiplantae > Streptophyta > Magnoliopsida > Fagales > Juglandaceae > Carya > Carya cathayensis. Next base: position 795,049 of record QGSO01000382.1, on the reverse strand, counting down.
ATGGACCCTCAATGCTATGCAACCGTTGCATGTGATATTTATAAGCACTTGCATGTATCTGAGGTTTGCATACTTCTCCACAACATGTTGTATTCACTGTGTTTCTCTCTCTCTTTTTCTTTCAGATTTCTGATAACTATTTAATGAAGTTCACATTTCTTTCCTAACTTCTGCACATTGTAATTGATTCACTTCTTCTGTTTTTAGGCAAATAAAAGCCTTTCCACAGACTTCATGGAAAGGATCTAGAAAGACATCAATGCCAACATGCATGTTGTACTGATTGACTGGCTTGTGGAGGTAATGTATGGTGGGTGATGATATTGCCAAGGTGATTTATATAATCCAAGAAGTTTCCCCCCCTTTCCCTCCCACTTTTCTGGATCACGCTTATTCATTAACAAGCACCAAATATAAGTGGGGTTGTACCTGGCATTATAAAGTTGCTCATTGTCAATATCATCAAGCATTTCTTTTAGTGTGCTGTTATTTTGGCTTCATGGTTAGCTTACCTTCCAATGTTAATTATAGGCTGCTGAAGAGCACCGGCTTCTGCCTGATACACTATTTTTGGCTGTTAAGTATATTGATCATTATCTTTTTGGAAATGTGATGAATAGGCAACAGTTGCAATATATTGCTTGGTGTTGCATCCATGATGATTGCTGCATAAGATTCTATAGTAGGTTTCCTTACAATTTTGACCCTTTGCTTGTATTTGTGCATCTGCCTAAGTTGTATCTATGATAGAGAATAATGATTAATAACATGTGGTGCAATTGTCTTAACAGCAAGTATGAGGAGATTTGTGGACCAAGTGTGGACGAGTTCTATTATGTAACTAATAATACATACTTCAAGAAGGAGGTTTGGTTACATTTTTTGTTGTCTGAACTTCTACTATTTTATGCTTCTTTTGAATTGGGTTTTTATCACATTCCCCATAGACATTAACCGAAGGAATTTCTGCAAGTTTTGCAAATGGAATCTGCTATGCTGAATTCATTGAAGTTTGAAATGATAGCCTCAACAGCTAAATGTTTTTTGAGGTGATAGCTACTTTTTTCTTATTGAGTGGAATTTCATTCATGTTGCTTTGGGTTTTGACTTCTGTCATTCATGACAATTGTTCAGGCGATTTGGTTGTGTTGTTCAAGCCACCAGCAAGGTACCTATTTCTTGGACTTCCAAGTGTATCAATTTTATGTCATACCTTCAAGACATATTGGGTCATATCAATGGATTTTGGCTGTTAATTAATGTAACATATTTACAATCTATCAATTAAAACTGTTGGTCAAAACTTGTTTTTTTTTAGTATGTGTGAGATAGATACTAATAGAAAAAAATGTGAAAAATAATGCTTGCCAATGCGTTTGTTATCAAGTGTTGTTAAAATTTGAGTGATAAAATTTGTTTTGTTTCATTGTGGTGTTGATCAAAATCTTGTTATGGTGTGGTGTTGATGCCTACTACTTTTCCTAGAGTGCTTGGTATCTCTTCTCAAATACAGTATGTGTTGAGGTAAAAATGTGTTGGTTTGCATATTCTTGTAAAAATCTTTGTAAAATTGTGTTGTAATAAGTGTTGAAGTGGGGTGACATAAAATGGGTTGAAGTGTGCTCAACACGGCTCGAGCATAAGTCATACAGAGAGTTCGCTCAATAGGCACTGACACAGCGCTCGAGTGACTTCTGAAGTACAACGTGAGCTCCACACCTCGCTTGAGCCAATGTTCAGACTACTTAAATTCTCTAGGCTTTGAGCACCATGTTTCTTGGGTCATATAAAAGGAACTTTTTGTTCTCCTCCTTGTGTGGATAAATTGAGCTAAAATAGAGCCTCCTTCCAAGAGCACTTGAGAGAAACTCCCCTCCACATTCAATGCTGAATCTCTCTTGAAAAATATACCTCCACCTTATCACACTCAAGATTAAGCATAGTTGAGTCCATTGGAGTGGACGTGTTCATTGGCATTACTGAAAGGTCGGAGTTCTAGCACTACATGCGTGTAGAGATTGAGCGAGTCATTCGTGGTATTGCAAGCCAAGTTTAGCTACTACAAAGGTTTTGTGAGTGGCTCTAAATTGGTTGTAACAACCTAAAGTTTCTATAGTGGAATTGAGGTGGTGTCTTACACTCGGAGTGGTTTTAGAGTTTGAAGACGCTCTTCAAATGAGCTTCCACTTTGTGACTAAATTGCTGTGTTGATTATTTGTGTGTTTTGTTTCATTGATTAATTGTGTGTTTGACAATATTTTTTAATAGACCATCAAAATTTATTTACACCTATTCACCCCCATCTAGGTGTAGTGTTGGGGTAGAACTACTGCTTTTTCAGTTGGTATTAGAACATGTATTTGGTTCCTGAGTGTGATCTTGTTGTAGTGGTTTAAATGGATAGGTCTCAATCTCTCACATCGCTACCATATTTTGATGGAAGCAACTACACGTATTGAAAAGTTTGAATGAGAGCTTTCTTGAAGTCTATGGATGAACGAGTGTGGATTTTCGTGACAAGAGGATGGAAACAACCAGTTGCAACCGTTGATGGAGTTGTAATTCCCAAAAGTGTGGAAAATTACTCTTAAGGATGAAGTGTACGAGTGTAGTTGGAATAGTAAAGGCTTGAATGCAATATTCATGGTCATGTCCCAGGTGGAGTTCAAGTGAATTTCCATGTGTGGAATTTGCAAAGAAGCATGGGACATTTTTGAGATTACCTATGAAGGTACCAAGGCTGTAAAGAATTCTAAGCTTCAAATGTTGACCACCAACTTTGAAGAACTTAGAATGAAGAACGATGAAACATTTGATGTGTTCTATGCCAAATTAAATAATGTTGTCAATTCTCATTTCAATTTAGGGGACATAATTCATGAGAACAGAATTGTGAGAAAAATCCTCAGATCTCTTCCTGAGAGATTTTGTCCCAAAGTCACTACGATAGACGAAAGCAAAGACTTGGACAATATAAGGATTGAAGAGTTGGTGGGTTCTTTACAAACCTATGAACATACGCTTCCTGTGAATAAGAAAAACAAGTCCATAGCCCTCAATACTATTAAAGAGGAGTCAGATGAATCATTTGATGAATTTGCGATGAGTGACAAGGAGATAGGTTTTTATGTTAAAAAATTCAGGAAGATGTTTGCTAAGAAAAACTTGGGAATGGAGAAGAGAAGGTTTAAAAGATCCAATGGGGTCAAGTTTAGAAAATCAGGAAATGAGCTCTAAGTGAGACATTAGAGCTGTCAAGGACAATGTTCAGTGCCATGAATGTCATGGTTTTGAGCACATTCGCTTTGAGTGTACAAATTACAAAAAGGCCAAAGAGAAAGATAATGCTGCTTCTTTGAGTAAGAGTGAGTCTGAGTCAAGTGACTCACTAGAAAATTCTCCCTAAGGAAAAATCTCAACTACATGGCATTTACTTCCTCTGTTGGTGGCAAAAGTCACAATAGTGAACCAATGTCCGAAAATGAGAGTATATCTAGAAATGAATCTGGGGATGAAGATGAGCTATAGGAAATCTATGAGAAGTTGTATAAGGAATGTGTGAAATTGAGATAAATCAATAAAGCACATATTGAGAAGATGGATTTATGCAAAAGAGAAAATCAAAGGCTTCAAGGTAAACTAAATGAAGCCATTGGTTGAGTTACAAAGGAGGAATGTGACTCTGGAAGATAAAGTGAAAACTCAGGAATGCGAGTTGACTTTATTAAACACTAAAATTGTAGAAATTTTCCATTGCAACACAACAGCTTGACAAACTCCTAAGTTTAGGAAAGTCTGCTAGTGATAAGAGTGGTCTAGCCGAAAGAACTCCCTTAGTGCAGGGGAAAAAAAAAATTCTTCTGCTCTCCGTAAAGACCAGTTGTCGTGGTCCTGTAAGTCCCTCACGAACCAGTGTCACTTTTTAGTAGTCCAGCCTTTTCTTTCCCCTTGCAGTCTCTCTCTCTCTCTCTCCCTGTCCCTCTCCTACGTAAAAACCTGCTGCCTGACCCCCAAATGAATAAAACTCTCCCACGTTTCTGTGCTGCTCTGTTTTCCTCTTGGTCCAAGTCTAAGACATAATGCAGCGTTCGGTCTCCTCAATTGCAGAGCATCCCAGCTACTGCCCAGTCCAGTTCTCTCCATCCATTCACTCCTCTGTTTCTCTCTCTCTCTCTTTCGTTTTGTTTTCCCCGAAAGCTAGCATACGTCCAACTTCTATCCCTCTGTTTCTTAGCTAAACAAGAAAGAAGCCCTCTAGAGTCAAAATGAGAAAAGAAAGAAAATCCCCTCTCCCCGTCCCAACGTCCAGCTTCCAACATGAGTCCCTTTGTTTGGTTTGCAGTTGCCTTGGAAAACTCTAGATTTTTGTCCAAATCCAACACTTCTCATTTTTCCTTTTTTTTTTTTTTTCTCTTCCATGTGCTATCCCAAAAAAGTCTATCCCTTCTCTGCACATGCTGCCCTCCAAAGCTCACCCCAAAACCAAACTTCCAGCGTCTACTTTTTGTAAGCCCCCCAAAAACCTAGAAACAAACCTCTCTCCCTTTTCCGTGAATCCCTCTTCTTTCTTTTCTTTTTTTTTCTCCGCCCCGTAAACCCAAAAGAGCAAAACTGCTCTTTGCCTTTCGTGCCTCTGCCTCTCCATCTCTTCAGTCAAGCTTTCAGTCCCTTGTTTCTCTAAGTCTAGTGTTCCTTTCTTTTTTCCAAAATCCAAAGAGACCCAAAATAATAAGTGACGTGCATATGTTTCATGGTTGAAAGGCTGAAAAGCCAACAAAAGGTACTTTATGTTTCACGGCTTTATGCTTTCTCGTCTTTGTCTTGAATACTGATGCTTTGATATTTCTTTCGACAACATATCCGTTCATCTAAATGGATTTTTGGGAAAAAACTTATCCAAAAATCATTCCGAAAACAAGAAAGTAAAGAACATACAAAATTGGAAACTAAAAAAATAAAGAATAAAATATCACAGTTGTATTGTACAGATGAGAAAATATTGTCCAATTAAATCACAGGGTATAAAGTTAAGCATAAATCATGATATTAATCAATTTAAAGTCACAACTAGTATTTATGCCTATTAACCTATTTTTCATCTAAAACCAATAACAATGTTATGAAATAATTAAAATGTATTGGTTCTAAATAAATGAAATATACAGTATTTAAGCTTAATCATACCCCCAACTAGCATTTTGCTAATCCTTGAGCAAAATAGTGAAAATTAATTGAGATGAATATAGAATAATGCTCAAAATCCAAACAAAAACAATCAAACATAATTTTGAATTCTCACAAAAGTCGATTCGTGACTACTCAGCACCAGGAGTTGTATCTACAAGAAAAGTCTCAACAGTTGTTCACATAAAATTGGGGCAAATGTCTTATAACTCTGTGTGTGTGTGGCTAAACCGTTGTGTGTTCCTCATTAATAACCATGATTTATCATAGGATTTTTCAACCTTAAAATTAATCATTATTGATTCTAACTACCTCAAAGCCCAAGGGACTAGTAGTTTTCATGCCAACTCTATTTAAAGGTTGAGTATTCAACCCCCAAAGTTTTGGGTAATTGTTTCTATCCTTTTATTTAAGAAAGCTAAGACCCTTTCATCTTCTTCTTCTTTTTCAATGGCCTTAGCCAAATTTACCTTCCTAAGTTCCATGGCCTCGACTTTTCTTATCAAACTTGTTGTTCTAGCATTCACATCATCATTTCCTTTGAGGACATACATACCCTCTTAAGACATGGCATAAGGCTTGGACTTATTTGACTGATCAGAACAATCTGTGTTGTTCCAAGATTGAGCATTTTCAGCCAATTGGTCAAAATAGTCCCTAGCATCATCAGGATCTTTATTTAAAAATTCTCCATTACACATCATTTCTACAAATTGGCGCATTTGAGATGTTAAACCTTCATAGAAAAAACTAATGGTGTGTCAAGTCTCATAGCCATGATGTGGGCAAGTTAGCAATAGATCCTTAAAATGCTTCCAACACTGAAAATATGTTTCATTTTCTTTCTGAGAAAAATTCATAATGTTTCTGTGAAGAGTGTTGGTCCTATGAGTAGAAAACAACTCATACGAAAAGCATTCTAAAATCAAGAAATTAAAGAACATACAAAATTGGAAACTAAGAAAAATAAAGAATAGAATTTCACAGTTGTATTGTGCAGATGAGAAAATGTTGCCCAATTAAATCATAGAATATAAAGTTAAGCATAAATCATGATATTATTCAATTTAAAATCACAACTCGTATTTATGCCTATTAACCAATTTTCCATCTAAAACCAATAATATTGTTATGAAATAATTAAAATGTATTGGTTCCAAATGTATGAAATATACAATATTTCAGCTCAATCATAGGTCCTAGCAGCATTAGGTTTGACTTTCTGTATGTTAGAAAGGCTATCCAAGCATTTTATGATTTCTTGTTCAGCCCAACCCCACTCACTTCTAGTTGAAATTTCTTGATTGAGCAAGGATTTTCTAAACACGCATGTCTATATTACTTGTGATACTTTGTCTTTACTACTTGGGTGATTTGGGGAATATTATGCTTTTTTACATTTGATATGTATTTTGGATTTTAAATTGTCATTGTTAATGTGGGAATCACTTCATGGAAAAACTAGACCTATGTCCCAGAAAATCTAGCCTTCGCTCAATATACCGCTCTAGACCCTTGGTCTTGCTTGAGCGATAGTTGCTCAAGTTGTCTCTTGAGGGTTTTAAACTCTGCTTGAGTGAATATTTAAATACCTTACCACCAGTGCCGCTCGAGCCATTATGCATTTCTCCCAATACTTTTCCCGCTCGTTCATTTTCCTATATTCTTCTTGTGGTTCCCACTTGATTTCTCTCACGAAATGTTCTTGCATTCATGGTAAGTGCATCCTCAACCCATCAATTTCATTCATTTTTCCATGCATTAGGTTTCTAGATGCATAGTTTTGTTCTCATGTAGGGCTTCTTTTTCCACATTTCATGTTTTAGTTTTGGGCCCTCATAGGATAAATGTTTAGTCACATTGGTGTCCATTACACTCATTTGAGCACCATGCATAATTTGTGTTTGAGGTTACAGTGCATTGAGTCATTCATTTCGGGCTGAGAAGAGTTTTTGAACTCACTTGTGTGTTCATCACATGATTCACTCCAATCACCATTTATGAGGTATTATGGGTCTATCTTTCATGTCCTTAAAGAACCCCAATCACCATTGAGTGATGTATTGTACCTAGGATGGTCATGAAACACCCATGGATTTTGAAACCCAACCTTGCCATAGTATGCACATCATGGGTTCGATGAAATGCCTAAATGGTGCCTCTTGTTACATTCCCACCTTGTTTCATCATGCATTAGCCTTGGATTGATCACATAGGCACCTTGGGTCATGCATCTCATGTTCATCTTTTTGTTGGGTCATGAAATTGGTTTGTGAAATGGAGATTGAGTAAAGATTTTTGTTCGGTATGTTTGGGGTAGGTGTGTTCGTAAACACCTATTGGAGATGTTTGTAGTGTATGGAAAGATCACCACTCACCATTGAGTGATGTTTTTGTACTTAGGAAGGCATTGGAACATCAATGGCTTCTTAAACCCAAGTTTGGCACAACATGCACACCACATGCTCAATAAATTGCCTCAATGTCACACCGTGTTGGCTATTAGTGGCCATGTGGTGTATTGATCCTTAGACATCACCAAGGTATCATGCATGGTCCGTGCTTATCTTTTGGGGTGCCTTTGATGAGTTTAATGGTTTGAAACCCAAATCCTCTTTGGCGCATTTCGGTCATTTGAAGATGCACATTAGCCATGCACTTTGGGCATATTAGGCATGCACATTGGGCATACATTGTTTTAGCATCTTGTCTCTTTGCTTGTGCTTGGCCTGTCTACAGTGTGACACCATGTCTTGTCGTGTATGTTCTCACCAAAATCCTCCTACCCCTGCTCAAGCACACTTTCGTAATGCATGGGTATGGAAGCTTTATGCTCAGAACTTCTCTCACAGTACTCCTATTGTTGAGCATGAAGTCTCCCTAGGTAAACTTATTGAAACCATTGTCCCTCATAATTTTTAAGTCTCGCCAGTGGATTGCCTTGACCATTGATCATCCCACTCCTTCTGTGGAGTGGGTTTGAGAGTCTTTACTCCAACATTCATGCCATCTTTGAAGATGACTCCTTCAATGTAAGTCTCTGGAACATCCATTTCTCGGTGACTCCGGGCATGTTAGTTGAGTTGCTAAATGTACCTCGTGTGTCCAACCCAGTGCATTCTTATATACGAACACCTCTTCCTAGAAAGCCAATCATCGTCGAATTCCTGTGTGGCTACTACATCGACTGGGATGGTAGGTCACCACTTCATACGGTTAAAGTTCCACCTAACTATCTCCTCCTCAGTATGATTATCCTCACAAATCTATACCCTACTGGTCATCATAGTGATGTTGGTCTTCATCGTGCCACTCTGCTATATGCACTAATCAATAATGTCTCCATTAATTTGGGGAGTCATCTTTTCCGGATCATGCTTAAGGCCTTTCAGTCCAACGAAGTATGAACTAGATTGCCATTTGCCTATCTTATCACCTGTATTGCTATCTCTCAGTTGGTTGCCATTCTTCCCTAAGAGCCTAGAACTCCTCTTAAGGCTCCCATTATTTGTAAGACCATTCAGCTCAATCATGCTCACATTCACCCCTACCCTTTAAATGTTGAGCATCCTCCTACACCCTCCTCTCAGCCATTAAGATCTAGGCCATCCAATTCTCAGCCATCTAGCTCGGCAGCATCCACGTATGCACTAGATTCAATCGAGCTCAGCCTACAGATGGTCCTTGATTACCTAGTCCGCCTTGATGGCCACCTTGATAGCCTTCAACAGCTCGTGACCTAATACTTTAACGACATGGAGGAGCACCTAGTTTCCTCCACGGATGATGATGATGGTGGCAGTCATAATGATGGTGGTGATTGAGCCCCTTGGCTTGTTATGACAAAAATAGGGAGTGGTAGATATGTAGGGGGAGTGGTATATATGCAGGGGGAGTAGCAAAGGAGTAGGATAGTTATTTTGTTTTGAGAAACACAATTTTTGTGGGAAGCAGCATATGGAGTAGGATAGTTGTTTTGTCTTGTGAAACACAATGTTTTTTGTGCTGCTGTTGGCTGATTAATTGAAACTCAATGTCTGATTAATTGTTAATGAAACTTTTCTTGATGAAAACTGTGTTTGTGTTGTCTATACCTGAATTCCTGTACTTGTCATGTGTATACATGAATTTTGGTTCTTGATTTGTTAACAAACATTGATTACACATGTGTGAATATTTCTTGCATATTTGTTTTCGGTACATTTACATGTTTGCTAAGCATTTGTAGAAATATTTCAACATGTTCAAGACCATACCTATTTATGGGAATTTTATGTGGGATGTGTTAGAATTAGGTCTTATATATAGGTTAGATCAAGGTTTTGTCACAAAAATTCCAAAGGTGGAGATTGTTGAAGTAAAAATGAGTTGTTTGGCATATTCTTGTAAAAAGCTTTGTAAAATTTTGTTGTAACAAGTGTTGAAATAGGGTGACATGAAATTGGTTGAGGTGTGCTCAACACGGCTCAAGCAGAACTTATACAGAGAGTTCGCTTGACTTGCGCTAGACACAGGGCTCGAGTGGAACTCATCCAAAGAGCTTGCTAGACTTGCGCTCAATGGAACTTATCCAAAGAGCTCGCTTGACATGCGCTCGACATAGCATTCAAGTGGAACTCAAATAGAGAGTTTGCTCGACAGGCGCTTGAAACAACTAAAGTTTCTATAGTGGAATTAAGGTGGTGTCTTACACTCGAAGTGGTTTTAGAGTTTGAAAATGTTCTTCAAATGAGTTTCCACTTCGTGACCAAATTGTTGTGTTGATTATTTGTGTGTTTTGTTTCATTGATTAATTGTCTGTTTGAAAATCTTTTTTAATAGACTATCAAAATTGATTTACACATATTCATCCCCCTCTAGGTGTAGTGTTGGGGTAGAACCACTACTTTTCTAGTATAGCAAGATACTAGCCATAACAATTGTAAATTTCCTTTCCTTAGACATGTAGTGTTTGTATATATATCTTCTTCTATGTATCAATGCAATGCGAGGAAAGCTTCCATTGAAACATATCCATTGTGCTATTTTCCTATATGGTATTAGAAGACCGCATCTCTCATGAGTTAACGATCCATTTTCCAGTAATGTCTTCTTCAATAAACTTTAATACTTAACCCCTTTCCCCAACCGAAACACCACTTATTGCTCTTGTTGTAAAATTCTATTTTCTTTCAGTCAAAAACATAATTCTTTGCCAAGATTGCTGAGAAACTTGTAGGCAAATAGAAAAACAGTAATTGAAGAATAAGAAAGAACACAAGAGAATTACATGATTCGATCCTAATGATCTACATCCACAGCAGAAATAGTCTAGAGTCTTTCTCATTCATGATCAGAAAAGTACAGCTTGTCAGATTACAAGAACACTCTTCCACTCTCTTTTAGATCCTTGAAGAATCTTCTCTACAAAAAATATACTCTCTCTAATCTATCATGTACTTGGTATCATGTATTACAAAAAAAAAAATTACTTGTCAAAGTTATAGAGCCTCATATTTATACAAATGTATAGTTACACATAATGACCTTGTAGCCCTCCACCTCAAAGTAATCTTAGTTACCTGAGTCTTGATTATTGGCTGTAAGATTTTATACTACTATCTAGGAGATTGTTTAAGTTCATATAGTGATTTTTTCAGTAAACACACTTTGACTCTTAGTAGTTTTAGTTGTGAAGCCTTTGTGTGGTTGCATGTATATAACTTCTTCAAGTTCTCCATGCAAGAAAGCTATCTTCAGATCTAGTTGTTCCAAATGCATGTCTTGATGAGCAAAAAATGAAAGTAACAGTCTTATTCAACTGTGTTTAACCACAGGAGAAAAGATCTCATTATAATCCACCCCCTCTCTCTATGTTTTGGAACCATTTCCCATGTTTTGTTTTTGTTTAAAGATTCCATTTCTTCTTGCATTGCAAGCATCCATTTTCCAGCCCCTATACTAGCCATAGCCTCTTTAAAAGACCTTGGCTCTAACTCAATTATTTCATCAGCAACAGTTAATGCAAAAGCTGTTAATTAAGCTTGCCCATGCCTCTGCGGTGGTCTTATAACTCTTCTTTCTTTGTCTCTTGCCAATTGTAAGAGTTTTCTCCATCTTGAGTTTTATGCTCTGTGCTTATACTCTCAGTTTTTATTTCTTGATTATCCTGATGACATGGAGAATCTAGTGATTTCTCCACCTCAAGTTGCATATGAGTACTGGTAGGGTTGCTGTCCTAAATTTTCTAGTTTTCTATCTAGCCATTTGCCCCTCATAGAAGGTCACATCTCCACTAATGATACATTTCTGTATCTCAGGTTCATCTATCCATAGCTTATAACCTTTAACACCATTTGGGTAGCCCACAAAAATGCACTTAAGTGCTCTAGGTTCTAACTTATCAGTTTTAGTATGTGCATAAGCTACACATCCAAAAACTCTTAGACATACATAGATGGTTTTCCAGACCACATCTCTTGTGGTGTTTTAAAGTTTAAAACCGAGGAGGGACATCTATTTATCAAGTGAACTGTTGTGGTGGTAGCCTCAGCCCAAAATGATTTTGGTAATCCTGAGGTTGACAGCATACAACTCACTTTCTCCAAAATGGTTCAGTTTATTCTTTTAGCCAAACCATTTTGCTGAGGGGTTTCCCTCACTGTTTTATGCCTAGCTATGCCCTCCTTTTTATAGAAAATAATAAAATCATTGGATAGATATTCTAGGCCATTATCTATCCTTAACCTTTTAATTTTCCTGCCAACCTGATTTTCAACTAGAGTTTTCCATTCTTTGAACTTGGCAAAAGTATCACTTTTATTTTTCAAAACATATAACCATACCTTCCTTGAGTAATCATCAATAATGGATAAGAAATACCTTGCCCCACCATGTGAGTTGACCCTTGCTGGCCCCAGAGATCTGAGTGAATGTAATCCAATGTTTGCTTGATTTGGTGTACTACCAGTTTGAAACTGACCCTTGCTGCCTTTCCAAAAATACAATCTTCATAGAAAGGTAGTTCTCCCAACCTTTCCTCCTCAGATAGACCTTGTTTTTGTAGTTCTTGAAGACCTTTTTGACTAATGTGTCCCAGTCTCAAGTGCCATAGTCTAACCTTGTCTTATTTTCTGTTTTGCACAGATGATGCCTTACCAATGACAGTTTTACCTACCAGTGTGTACAACCCATTTTTAATAATCTCCCTCATTACAATCAAAGAACCCTTGGCAACTCTTAGTGTTCGAGATTCTGACTTGAAAATATAGCTAGATTTGTCAAGAATTCCCAGAGAAATCAGATTTATCTTCAATTCAGGTATGTATCTTACTTATTGCAGTAACCTTTCCATACCATTGAATATTTTTAGCATAACAGACCCAATTCCTAGAATCTTACATGTTTTATTGTTACCAAGAATTACATGTCCTTCATTCAATTTTGTGAATGTTTCAAACCATGATCTAGAGAGGCACATGTGGAATGAACATCCTGAGTCTAGGATCCATTCCTTCCCTGAGTCAACTTTTGAATCATTCATGACCTCAGCACTATCCTACCCATCCAGTACCATTGTTGTATTTCCATCTTCCTTAGACTTATTTCCCACATTTTGTTTTCTTTCAGGACAATCTCTCTTTGTGGCATATTAAGCATTTTAATTTCTTCCCTTTTGATTATGATCTTTACTTTGATCTTTCCTTTTTATTCTTCCCTTTATGGTTCTATTCTTTTGGTCTGCCCTTAATTATCAAACCTTATCCAGTTTCAATTTTGATCTCTGCCCTATTGTGTAGTTCCCTTGAGTGCAATACAGATTGTACCTCTTCTAATGACAAACTCTTTCTACCATAAATCATGGTAGAGAGAACTTAAGGTTTGCATAAGAAGAATCTAAAGAACTTAAAAGTAGAATAGATTGATCCTTAACATCAATTTTTATGTCTATGCTTGCAAGGTCCAAGATGATCTTGTTAAACTCGTCAAGATGTTCTTCCATAGACATACTTGGAGCCATTTTGAAAGTATAGAGCTTGGTCTTCTTGTGAAGTCAATTTTCCAAGGATTTAGTCATGTATAAGTTTTCTAATTTTAGCCAAACTCCTGCTGCAGTGTCTTTTTTGGCAACTTCCCTCAAGACTTTATCACCAAGTGACAAGATGATAGTACTGTGAGCCTTCTACAAGACTTGTAATTTCTCTTTGTCTGATAAAAAACTCTGGTTCTTTTCACCAAGAAGTGAATCTTGAAGGCCCTATTGAACTAGTAGTGCTTTCATCTTAATCCTCCATAGACCAACATCATTCTTTCTAGTGAATTTCTCAACATCAAACTTGGTTGTCCCCATCGAACCTAGCTCTAGATGCCACTTGTTGTAAACTTCTATTTTCTTTCCGTCAAAAATAGAGTTCTTTGCCAAGATTCTTAAGAAACTTGTAGGAAAATAGAAAATAGTAATTGAAGAATAAGAAAGTACACAAGAGAATTACGCGCTTCGATCCTAATGACTTACATCCACAGCAAGAACAGTCTAGAGTCTTTCATGATTAGAAAAGTACAGTTTGTGAGATTACAAGAACACACTTCCACTCTCTTTTAGATCCTTGAAGAATCTTCTCTACAGAAAATAAACTCTCTAATCTGTCATGTACTTGGTATCATGTATTACAAAAGAAAAATTACTTGTCAAAGTTATAGGGCCTCATATTTATACAAACGTATAGTTACACAAAATGACCTTGCAGCCCTCCACCTCAAAGTAATCTTGGTTACCCGAGTCTTGATTCTTGGCTGTAAGATTTTAATCCATTCTGTCATATGCAAGGATCTAATTGGTTGAAATCTATTTAACAGCTCTCAGCATCACTACACAAATCAATGAGAAATTAACACCCTTAACTTTCCCACAATGGCGTGTCCATTTTGAAGCTCTCCTATTGGATATGATCTATTGGATTATGTTACTCGAGTTTTCATGTGTCCATCCTTTGATGGCACCCCATCTTCTGCCTAACAAAAAACCCACTGGGTTCAGCAGGACAAGCTTATTCTCAGTGCTATTCTAGCATCCACATCCACCACAATTACCCCTCTTATAGCTACTACTAAGACCTCTCATGAGGCATGGAAAAAATTACATCACATGCATGCTAGCCGATCTTAAATGAGAGCTACGCAACTCAAGGAAGAAATTACCTTGATTCAATGTGGGAATCGATCGATTCCTGACTATTTACATGCTGTGAAGGCCTTGGCTGATGAGATTGCTCTCATCGATCATCCTATCTTTGATGATGAACTAACTCTTTATATTTTGAATGGTTTAGGTTCTGATTTCAGGGAGATTGCTGCGCCAATCCGTGCAAGGAAGAAATCTCTGGCATTTGAAGTGCTTCATGATCTTATTGTAGGGCTACCTACGAAGGTTGGAGAATGCTACCGAGCAGCTCATCGTCTCGGCGAATTACAGTATTAAGAAGAACAACTCCAATGGAGTGTCATCCATGAGGGGCTTCTCTAAATCTAACAGGCCACAGTGCAATCAGGCATAAACAAATAAGGATGCTTGCCATTGAAATAATTTCTCAGGACCGCCCAATTCCAATCAAAAGCGGTGTCAACCCAAATGTCAATTTTGTGACCAGATTGGACATACAACCAAGTCATGTCCTCAACTGCATTCCAATGAAGCCACTGCAAATTGTACCTCCACTTCTAGTGCAAAGGATACTAAATGGCTAATTGATTCCGCAACATCTCACAATATCACTTGTGATCTCACAAATTTATCTATCCACTTTGAATATGATGGCACTGATAAAGTTATGATTGTTGATGGTTCAGGTTTGATTGTCTCACACATTGGTTCTTTAACCTTAAAATCACAATAAAAATTTTTTATTCTCAGTGATTTGTTTTCCAAGTCTTCGCAAAAATCTCATATCTGTTCATCATTTTACTTCTCAAAATAATGTATTCATTGAATTTCACCCTTCTTATTTTCTTGTGAAGGACAAGATTGCGGGTGGCCCTACTAAGAGATGCACGTGAAAATGGTGTTTCCATAATTTTTCCACAATTTAAAATGCTTGTTGAAAGCTAATTTCAATGCAAAATTAAAACTATGTACTCTGATAATGGTGGTGAATTTGTGAGTCTAAAATCTTTTTTTATCATTTCATGGCAGAAGTCATTACACCACCACTCCTCACACATCTCGACAAAACAGTGTTTCTGAATGTCGTCACCATTATCTCATGGAAACTGGACTCACCTTACTTCATGATGCCTCTCTACCTCTTTTCTATTGGCCTCATGCTTTTCAAACAGCCACGTACCTCATAAATCGCCAACCCACTCCATTGCTCCAAAACAAATCACCCTACCAACTCTTTTTTGGCCAGTGGCCCAATTACCTCAAACTCAAAAAATTTGGATGTTTGTGCTATCCCCTCACCAAGCCTTATAATAAAAATAAGACGCAGCCCAAATCCATGCAATGTGTTTTTTTTGGGCTATTCTTCAACCCAAAATGCTTATAAGTGCTTGGACCCAACAAATAATTGCCTTTACCTTTCCAGACATGTAATTTTTGATGAGGCCCAAAAACCATGTCTAATATCCACCCCTTCTTCTTCACAGCAACCACACCTTCATTCCAAAAATTTTTCACCTTCTGATCTTGCTCCTGTGCTGCCAATAGTTCTCCCCTTGCCACTAGTGCCTTCGAATGGTGTTTCTACCGTGGCCACTACACCTCCAGGTAACCTCTGTATCTCTATTTTACATTCTCAAGTTGATTTTAATTCTCAACATTTGAATCTGAGTCTGTCAAACACCATTTCTTCCAATACTTCTCCAAACACTACCCAAATGCCCAACCCTTGCACAGATCCTTCTTCACAGACTTATCCTACACAAATTCCTACAAGAGAACACCAAGGTCCACTCGAAAACCTAGATCCCTCAACTCAATGCACCCATAAGATGACTACTAGCTCCATTAACAAAATCTACAAACCCAAACAATTTCACACTATCAAAAAACATGCTCGGGTAAATCTACAAACCCAAACAATTTCACACTATCAAAAAACATCCTCTACCCGAGCCCATTGAACCAACCTGTGTGAGCCAAGTTGTCCTGCAGCCTCATTAGCGTGATGCCATGTCCTAAGAACTCATTGCCATGCGGCATGGAACTTGGGAATTGGTTCATCCTCCACCTCACTGCAACCCAGTGGGCTGTAAATGGCTATTTAGAGTCAAGCATAAATCTGATGGATCTGTGGATCAGTTTAAAGTCTAACTTATGACCAAAGGATACAATCAACGTCCTGGTGTTGATTATAAGGAGATGTTTAGTCTAGTGGTTAAGCCAACCACTATTTGAACTATTTTAACAATTGCTCTTATGAATGGATGGGTTTTGAGGCAAATGGGCATTAAATAATGCATTTTTACATTGAGAGCTTGCTGAAAATGTTTATATGATGCAACCTCCTGGATTTAATGATTTGACAAAACATGTATGCAAATTACGTAAAGCCATTTGTGGGCTTAAACAGGCCCCTCAGGCATGATACTTGGCTTTGAAAACTGCTATCATTCAGTTTGGGTTTAACAACTCAAAAGCGGATTCCTCATTGTTTATTTATAAACATGACTCTATTTTTTGTTATTTCTTGGTATATGTTGATGATCTCATGATTATAGGAAATAACTCCACTTTTGTAAGCTCCATTATTGAGTAGCTTCGTGTTAAGTTTTCTTTGAAGGATATGAGCCCTTTACACTTCTTTTTAGGAGTGGAAGTCATTCCCACTCGTGCTGGACGCTTTCTATAAATATGTTCGTGATTTATTATCTAACACATACATGCTTGGTGCAAAAGATGTCTCTATTCCTTTATCCACAAGCACACCTCTCAAACTGAATGATGGGACATCCACAGTTGATAGTGAACTTCGACAAATTCTTGGCAACTTGCAATTAATATCTCTCATTGACTCGCCTGGACATTTCCTTCGCTGTCAGTAAGTTGTCTCAATTCATGCACAAGCCCACTGCAACACATAGAACAACAACAAAAAGGCTTCTCCGTTACTGAAGCACACCATATTTCATGGTATTCAGCTTACTAGACATGCACATTCAACTCTCACAACATACTTTGATGCCAACTGGGATGAAAATTTTGATGATCGAACCTTAACATTGGCCTACATCAGCTTTCTCAGTTCTAATCCCATCTCATGGAGCTTCAAGAAACAACGTGCAATTGTAAGATCATCAATCGAAGCAAAGTACAGGGCCCTTGCAAATGCCGCATCTAAAACTGTTTGGATACATGCACTTCTTCAAGAACTCAGGTTCAACTTAAAGTCCTCTCCCTCATTGTTGTGTGACAACCTTGGAGCTACTCATCTTAGCTTCAATCTAGTTCAACATTCAAGGATGAAACACATTCAAATTGACCTTCATTTTGTATGTGACCTAGTCCAACGCGGAGCACTTCAAGTATGACATGTTCACACTTAGGATCAACTTGCAGACTTATTAAATAAAACACTGTCAAGGCAGCGCACTGAAATTCTTAGAGACAAAATTGGCCTAGCTGATGGAAGCCCAATTTTAAGGGGGCATATTAAGGCAGATCCCACAAGTCAACATAAAAGATTCCTAGTCTCAAATCATGCTACTATCCTTGCCTAGAATCATGCTATGATTTCTGTAATTATTGTAGATATTATGTGTAGCAAGATTGTGACGCCCCCAAATTCTGTTTGGGATTGAACGGACATCTGAAGTGTTGGGACATGCAACACAAGGTTATCTGCTCCCGTTCATGACATATAAGATGCAATGTTCCTAACATGCATCTAGCATTATGCAATATTCGCAGCGGATAATTTTTTTCTTTAGCAATACTATGCACCAAACTAAAAATATCCCAAATATTTTAAACGTATTTCATACATAAAGGCATACTAAATAGCCATGATCACCACACTAGTCCAAAAATGGTTGTGATCAAAAGAGTACTTGAGATACAACTCCAAAAGTACAAGTAGTAACCTAAGTTAAATACTATGCCATCATCAACATCGCACCATGGCCTAGTCGACCGTATTCAGTTGGTCAGATTCCAATTCTCCTTCGGGTCCTATAACAAGATCTACCATTCGGGGGGAATGGTAGTTGGGACTACCACAGTGAGATTTGATTACAAATCTCAGCAAGTTAATATAAAAACTTCCACACAGGTTAAAGATGCATGCATGGCAGTAAAAGCATGAATGCATAATTAAAGTCGTAAGTAAGCATAGCATAACTTGACATATAGCATGACATAACTGACATAACTTGAACTTGAACGTGAACTGAACTTGACTTAACATGACATGAACTTGAGCTTAAAACATAACATGGACTAGCAACATAGCATGAACGTAAAATTGAAACATCACATAGACTTGAAACATAGCATGAACGTGAACATGCATAACATAAATATGAACTTGAACTTAACATAAACCTGAGCATAACATGGCATAAATGTGAACTTAAGACATAATGTGAACGTGAATATAACATAACATGAATGTGAACTTGAAAATAGCATGTACGTGAATATAACATGACAGAATCGTGAACTTGAGTGAACATGAACATAACATAACATGAACGTGAGCTTGAACATATCATAAACGTGAACATAACATGATATGAACATGAACTTGAAATTTACGTGAACATGAACATAACATGTATGCGAGCATAACATAACATGAACTTGATTTGAAACTTGACTTAACATGCACTTGATCTGAAACTTGACTTAACATAAACTTGTAATATTGCTTCTTTACTTAACATGAACTTGGACTTGGATTCTGACAATCAAAATGATTTCGCCAGTCGTTTCATCGGAAATAGTGAACAATCAGAATGATTCCATCACGAGTATCTTAAAAACACGTACCCTAGCAATCAGAATGATTACACCAGGAGTATCTCATATTACTCTGACAATCAGAATGATTCCATCAAGAGTATCTTAAAAACACGTACCCTAGCAATCAAAATGATTACACCAGGAGTACGCTGGACATAACTGACTTAAACGTAACTTGAAAGACATGACTTACTTGAGATGGAAACACTTCGTAACATGACCGAACATGTAACAGATGGCATACTTGACGTGACATACTTGCAATAGTGAATATCTTATGATATGACATACATGTAACATATGGCATATTTATAACATACAATATTGCCTGATAGAAAAGATTGTGTAACATATAAATATTAATGAAAGAACAAATCATGCGTAACAGATAAACATGTAATGACATGGCATGACATGGCATATATGATAACATACATACATAAATTGTAGTTCTCTTACTCATCATACATACACAGTAAACAGATAGTAAGTTAAAAGCTAACTTACCTTGATCGTCGCGTTCTATGAGAATAAAGCGTGAAACACGAAAACAAAAAACAACTATGGAAAACTAACTTAAGGATTTCACATCCTAACTCCAAAAATTTCTAAAATTTACATTCCTCATGTAAATTTTGTCCTAAACACAAATATCAACTCAGAAAAATTTAAAACAAAAAACAACTATGGAAAACACACTATGGCCGAAACATCCATAGGACATTTCTCTTGTTTTTGTTGCAATTCCTTCCAACTTCAAAACTCATGCTTAAACTAAAATTTTGCAACAAACATCTTCCAATCCTAAGTTTAAAACCATACTTAAAACATCCATTAGGAAAAGCTAATAATCAACACCAAACTTTTTGTAAAAAGATCCAAGCAATTGAATCACAAGTTTTGACCTTAAATCAAAACATCTCCAAGAATTCCAAAAATCAAATCTTACTTCTAACATATTCATAACATCATCCTAACATCAACCATGCTTTAAATCATCAAACTAAAGTCACCAAAATCACAAAATAACACTTGGAGTTTTTGGTTTTACACTTAGTCCAAAAACAGAAACTTTTTCCTCAACTAGTTTTGATAAATCTCTTGATCAATGGCTTAAGAAGGTGAGATCTTCGAAATAAAGCATCACATGGTTTAATGATGTGTCTTAAATAGGATCCAACCATCAAACTTAAAATCACATGGCTAAAAATCAATACACATGGATATAATCCAAAAACATCAAATCTTAGGCCTAACCGAAATCCTCTTACATAGAAAAATCATATCTTTGAAACTAATACTAAATATCTCCAAAATAACATCCTAACATCAAAATAAGAGACTTAGGATCATCATATAAAAATATCAAAGCCTTTAGAGTAAGATCAAACCTCGAAATATTCAAACTTTCTCCAAATAAAAACTGTTTTGCCACTTCCAGTTTTCAAGTTTCTAGATCTAAGAAAATCTATCATCAAAAGCTTTAGTCATGCAACAAAACCTCAATGAACACTCTTAAACACATGCTAAGAACACTCCATAAAATTTTCGGACCAAGATATGTCCATTAGCTTGGTCAAAAACTCCAAAACATAACATACTCTCCAGATTCACGCCCAGAATGACCTTTCCATGGTTAAAAATACTTTTGACCAACCAAATGACCATGTAATGATACGAAAAATATATCTATGGAAACTATACTCAAAGAGGCACTACAACATTTTTAGCCTTTTACGTCAGTTTTTATCGCAGTTAAAACCAACAAAATCGCCGCTAATAACTTTTAGTGTCCACTGTGTTTCGCTGGTACATGGTCGGTAGTACTTCGTCTCAAAAGAGTTTAGGCTGCGCACGCATGAAGCATCGCAAAAATTATTTTATTCGCGTCCATTTTGATCGCCCCAAATTAGCTCCCATCATAGACGCAAAAAGTTGTTTTCCTTCTTGGTATTGCACCATTTACGTCCACTTTCCTAACCGCAAAAGATTACCTTGCGCCGTAAATATTAACTGTAGCGTCACTCCTCTTTGTCGCAAATGTTTAGAAATTAAATAGACGTAAATTATTGTTCAGATTATTTGCGTCCCATTCAATAGACGGAAATTAGTATTTACGTCCAGAGTAATTACTGCGATATCTTTTTTTTTGCGACCGAATTTTCCCGCCGTTAATATAGAAGTTTACTTTTCTAATTTTAGTCGCAAATATCTTTACATTCGCAGCAAATAAACTACATTCAAGGTTGCAAATTCCAAATCAATTCGCAGCTAAAACAATCATATGGGTCGCAAATACTAAATTACCTTTGACAATCGCATTGTATTTTTCCGTCACAAATTGGCTGCAAAAGAGAACTATAGAGTCGCAAATGTCATATATTTGTTGCGTCGATAGTGATTGTTTTGCTACTATATTTATACGCCGTGAAACATTTTACGTTCATATCATTATGGTCACAAATAGCTAATTTGATCGCAGCAAATAGCTAGTTTTTTGGTTGCAAATAGGAGGTACATTCGCAGCAAATTCTGTTGGAGTGGTCGCAATTGGTATTGTATTTTTACGTCCATAATTATTTTATTCCAACTGGAGATATCAAGGCCGCAAACAATATAATTTTTCCACCGTAAATGATTTTAGCATTCATCTAATTATTTTCATCACAATATATTGTTGGTAGTTTCGCAGCATAAAAGTAGTGGTTGCTCGACAATAATTCTTAATTTGCAGCAAAAGTTAATAATAGTATCACGACTGAATTAGCATGGGTCACAAATATTATTATTGCTAACCCCAATATATTGGCAAAACCCATCCAAACCCCAATGTGTTGATGCTCTAGATCAGTAACAGTATGTATAGAATTTAACCAGTGCAGTAAGTTAAACTAAAATGACACCTCAAATCCTTCATGATCATCAATATCAACTTGTGTAAAAAACAGTCAATTATTTTCACACTTAGATATACCTAAATCATAGTATATATGCAATATAAGTTTGATTTAGAAATAGGTGATGAGCCATGGCCTAAATATAAACAAGCCTTATCTGGGTCTCAAATCAGATCATACATAAACCTGCAATATGGTAGAAATAAATAGATAGCTACTTAAAGCTGCAACTTACAACATGATTAACATGTTTTCCAACCTATTCATGGTCTCAAACAGAAATATGCAATTTCCAACTATGAACATTAGTATCATTTATATTCCAACTAGTTCATTCATATGCACTGAAAGCTGTCATAGTTTTGGTGTACCATAGATTTCAGACCTCTTCATCCACTACCAGTAGTGATTTACCAATCACCCTATTACATATAATAGCAACAAGGAAACAACATATATACCTAAATTAACAACTTCCTACTGTGTAGTCACTCTTGAGGCAATAATTTTTGGACATTTACTAAAAGGCAACTATAATTATCATATATATTTAGACAGTGTACCCTAGTAGACAACATTTGAGTCCTTTCAATCATAGTAACAAGTCAGTATCCCTGTTGTACCAGAACCATAAGTGCTCCCATCTTCATACTAGTTTCACCAATCACGCATGATCATAAGCCATCTTGCCCAACAGTTTTTCCTGCATTCAAATGTAATAGCAGCCCACTGGTTAAATATTTCAAGTAATATTAATTTCCCACAAACTACAGCCATCAGATTACATTGCTTTTTAACTAAACTAGCTACCTGAGGTGAACAGATTTAGAAGTGCCGAACCTAAACCATCACAAGTGAGTTTACCCTGCTCATACCACTTAGAAAGAATTTTAAGTTAACCTTGCTATTAAGTCCCCCCAATCTAAATGTTAGACCATTTAGAATTACCCATTCTGATCATAAGTGTATGTAGTAACTAAAATTATTTCATAACTAACATATATATAATTCTAAGTTACGATGATTCAGGAGAAATTCTAGATGCAGAATCTGAAATGTTCATGCAAAACAGATTTTAATATCATGTTGGTTTAGGTAAGAAGCAATCACATATGAACAATCAAATGTTTTGGTTGTTTAGTTAACCTATCTCACAAAAGAGTTCCTTAAGGGTCACCAATAGTACTAACTTGTACTAAAGCGAACATAATGGTCCACAATTACCGGCTGCCAAACTATTTTTGAAGGGACATATTATTCGAATAGAGAAATTCAAATTAACAAAAGCATCAAATGCAGTAAGCAGTAACTAGCTAGTCTAGATGCCAAAAAATCCAACTGTCATGCTATACTCATGTATTTCAGCATGTATTAAGCACTTGAAAACATAACTTTTTCAAACAGACCAATTCAACAAAGAGCAAAACAAACTGTCAAATTAAATATGATTGATTATAACCTATATGCAAGGGAACACTACGTACTAATTATCATGATTATCAACAACATCTAATCAGTTCATTCACTTGGGAAAGACTTAGTATATTATTTGACTATTATACATAAAGGTTGATTGATGTAACATATCCTAAAAAATCGTAAAAAACAAAAAAAAAAGGAGCCTAGAGATGCAACATATCCAACCTCATGGGTATATGTAGGAGAACAGTTTTTCCTATAGGGAAGTCATGAATGCGTAAAGAGCCGATGAGGGCAGGGTCGTCGATGAATTCTAACCCATTTCTAGCTATCAAAAAATTAAGGAATATAGATCAAAAGGTCGTAGTAAATTATGTTCAAGTATTGCTACTTAAGAGGTCAATAACCCCCAAACTAGCTATTGTTAGACTGATTTACAAGACACACAATAGAACCTGTAATGTCAAACATCATGTGTTAAAACAAAGCAACTACCACTACAAGAAATTTTTTAAGTTCAAGTAATAATTAGAATCTATCTAAAAGCAAATAATTTTCAAATACACCCTGAATTTTGCACCACATACATTGGACCATTTCAAACTCATTAATGTAGTACTGAACATATTAGTTACTATGTTGATATTAACTAACGATCACAAAAAAAAAAAAAAAACTAACGATCACCTTGAGTACTGCAAGCATCTGGTTCATGAATAAGTACCTCATGAACCATGTCGCTTGATGGTTTTAGCTCTGGAAAGATATGACTTTTAGTGTGAGTAGAAATTTATTTATAAATTATTATTATTGTTTACTATTGTTAAAGCAGCCATTATGAAGAATCATGGGCACTAATTGGTATCTATGCAGCAGATTAATTGGCTGCGGCACAAGAATGACATCATCATCAGCACACATGTGTGGGGCTAATGATTCCAGACATGAGTAGTCATGTATGAAGACTGCTTAATTACTCAATTTGCCAAAATCACTGCAGACAGAATGGCAGTAAGATCTAGCTGTCATATATTCTAATCAAGGCAGATAAAAAAACTTATTATTACTATATATAATTCGGATAAATTGAAGTTCTAATTTTCTGAATTTCTAATTTGAATTGACTTAGCTTACATCGACCATTCCATGACTTATAACCCCTTTCCCCCAAGAAAAAAAAAAAGAAAATGAAATAAATAAACAAACGAGATCTATAGATCATTATCAATAACTTGTAGATGGAGATGTGCAGTAATGGAGGTAAAACAACACTTTTTTAGATAGATTTAAATGTACTACAGAAATTACTCTTGTTGTAGTTTAGTAAAATGCTCAATAATTTCAGCTAAACCAAACACCACAGAGCAAAATGAGGATAGAAATAAATCTTCTTCAACCATAGGACGTGTACAAATAAATAGAAGGGAATCTGAAAATATTCATCTAAGTAATGGAAATAACTAAACCCACAATAAACTGCAAGAAACACGTCAAAAATCAGTTGCAAGGGCAAGAGGTACAGAGAGGGGTGAAAATCACCGACTTAATGCATACCAGAAAACATCCGAAAAGTATACAAAATGCATTTTCTCTAGATGAGTGGGTGAAATTTATATATATACCTTAATATTGTTGCGGCAGCGGATTATGGATTCTTAGAAATTCCTAGCTGGAGTTAAAGGTGAATCTCCCAATTTCTTGATGTTGTGTGATCTGTGCTGCAAATAGAGAGATGGAGAGAGGCCGAGAGGGTCAAACCATTACCGAGAGAGAGAGAGAGAGAGAGAGAGAGCGAGAAATACCTGCTGGGTGAGGCAGAGATGCAGCGGCCTAGGAAGAGGCAGCGTGAGGGAACGCTGGGTGTTTTTCAGCTACAGATGTGTAGGCTACGGCGCGCGGGCTGGGAGAGAAGTAAAACGGGATTATATAGTATCTAACTTTTACGGCGAGTACATGCGCTGCAACAAGTTATCATCAACTTAAATTGTTTTATGTCGCACTAATGTCGCGGTAATAAACTCTAGACCGCCGTATATTGCATATCGCGGTCAATTTTACAGCGGTGAAATAATTTCCGCCGCAATAAGTCACCTATTGTGTCATTAAATTGATCGCTGTAAGAAAATGGACTGCACATGATTCTTCCGTCCAATGCATAGAACGCCGGTAAAAAAATAGCCGCAAAATCTGTTATATGTTGTAGTGAGGAACAAAGTTTATGGAGGATTCATCATGTGAAAATACTTTAAAAGGGTTGAAAAACTCCATGCAAAAAGTCCCAGAAATCTGCCCGAGAGAGCTCTTTTGGGTTTCTCTCTAAGAACGGGGTGAAGAAATGATTAAAGTGAAGTAAGTGTGTCTTGCACGACTCAAGACTTCTGTAGGGGGAATATTTGGACCTTAATGATCATTGAGTGGAGGTGTAGATGTGACATAAAGTGAAGGATAGTGGGGGGCAAAGGACAAAAGCTATGGGGCATGGTGCTTGATGGGGTGGTTTCCTCCATACTATTGAGTGCAGCTTGAGGCAATGAATGATCTGCCAAGTGGGGGAGGAAACTTCTCCAAGAATCCTTGCCAAGGTGGCCAAATTCGTGGGCCTTAGTGGGCCTCAACCAAGTGGGCTTCAATTTGGGGTTTAAAGGGGGTTTGGTTAGGGTTTGAGATGCTATCAAGCTCAAATCCATTTTTTCTTGGCCCAATCAAATTTCCAAGGTTTAAAATGTTGGATAAAGATGTCATAATAATAATTTGAAAAATTAATAACATGTGGAAGTGATTTAATCAAGTGATTAAACACAATGCTAGAAATTGGATCAAAAGGGTTTGAAGGCCAACTTTAGGGTTTGGGGAAACCATTTAGCGTTTCGGTTTCAACCAAGTTTTTGGGGTTTCAAATGGATTCCAACCATTTAGGGTTTCGCTAGGGTTGAAACTCTCTTTGATCTGGCTCAATTTGGTTGATCAAATGAAAAAGATTTTACTTAGGTGTCATGATCTCACACCTTGATTTCCTTCACAATTCCATCTAATGGTTTCTCTTTGTGCCAAGTATATAATACTATTCATTATGGGTGGTTAAGATCTTGCCAAGTGTCCAAATAAAACTTCTCTAATCTTATTTGGACATTACATACTGTGATTTTGAAAACATTGCACTTAGTACGTTTACCGATGTTACTATTCACTCTAAAAAAACGTAATAAACTTAGTACTGAAAAATCCTAAATATTCAATTAAGCCTAGTGGGGTAGACTATAATGTATTCTGAGTAAAATCGCATTTCTGGCATCATAGTGAGTGATAACACTAACTATGTTGACAGGCTAAAACCTATGCGATTAGTCGATTCGTGAAAACTTACACAGTTTTCACGAGGTTCCTAAAGTCTATAGAAATTCCACCATTGAATTTCTAGCGGGCTGTTACATAATAAACAATTAAATTTCTTTAAATTTCAAAACAATAATAATATTAAAAAATAATATTCTAATAATATTTATTCAACTTTCAACTTTCATCTCAACTCACTATCCAAACGGCACCTTAATTTCCATTTAATTTGTTTGTCATTATTATGTCTAAGAACTTTCTAGCAATGGTGGAATTTTCTTTGATTGGGATCGGTCAAGTGAATGGGTCAATTGATAGTCAGCAGGTAATACAAAAGGATTTCTTCCATGATTGTGGCTAATAAGATTATGATGTTACATCATATAAAATTCAGAATATTCAACAACATATTAATTGTTGTGAATCGATCAAAACAGAGAGAGTTTCAAAGATAGAGAGAGAATGAGAGAGAGTAATTCTTATTGATCGATCAGATATAACATCAATATACCCATATATATAGGGTTACAAAAGTCTTAATTGACGACTACGACTTGGTCAATTATGACGGCTAAATGTGGTCATACAATACAACATAGTTTACAACATTAATGATATATAAAGTGACAAACATTGTTGAATTATCTTACAAGACAGTTTTGAGAGTCATTAAGTAATTAGAAGCAGCCCAGTACCCGTGGGGTTTACAAATTAAGGAAAGCACAACGAGAAACACATTATATATGTGCACACACCGATAAAAGCCCAACATTCCTAGCTAATTAATGAAGATCAAATTGAAGCCTTGATCATAATTTGGTCAAGTTTCATAGTAAGAAATTGCATGACTGGTGGTCATAATTCTTTCCCTAGCTAGCTTGCTGGCTTGAAAAGCCTATTATGTGACTGAAAGAGGAACCTATTTGAATAGAATGCTGCGTGGAATATATCCAACCAAAGGTCATATTGTAGGATAACAAACAAACTAATTGGGACGGCAGGCGCTGCAACAATTATACGGATTGGAACACTTATGTTGCTTTGAGATACCAAAAAACAGGCTGCAGTGAAGGCTATTAGCATGCCTATTATTGAGATTAAAAGTGTAGCAAGTCCTAACGCCAACCTACGAGGTAATGATATGAGAAAATCCTTTTCCGTGTAGCGTGATGTGAGAATTGTCAAGAAAATTAATATTGAAGACGAAGAGAATAACATTGCTATTGCATCTGATAAGAAAAATACTGTAAACCAGTTGCTTTCCAGAAATATAGGAATGCCTGTTTGTTGATTGTTGCCACCAGGTACTGTGAAGGCAGCTGGAAAAACCATAGTGGCAATCAGTGCTCCTACTAGCATGCAAGAGTTTGCTGTGTCCTTCATCCACTTTTCACCACTCTTTTGTAGATCTTTATGGGCATTCACAAATATCTCCCTAGTTTTTTTTTGTGTTTGTCCAGTATTGTTCTCATTCTTCACACTATATAATGACTTTGACATGATCTTTTCAATCTCCTACAATAACCAATTACTTGTAAATTATAAAATATTGAAAGGGGGAGTCCATGTAATACATTTGTGACAAGAATAAAAGATGTTGAAATGATATTTAACACCCATTTGTACGTACTTGAAACCACAATAACTCTCGTTGCATTTGAAGGGCTGCTCCTGAGACGATATTAAGTCGATCTGGAGAAGGCAATTGTCCAGCTAAGTGTAGCATGCTGTTTTCCTCTTTTGTACAAAAGGTCACAAGGTAGCCATATGAAACACCTATCTCATATATTAAATTAAAAATACGCTCTTGTCGATGTTTAACAGCAACGTGAAATAAACTTCCATATTCCTTGTCAACTTGCCATATCAGATCAGGATAAGAGCGTATAAGTATAATTAGAAATTCAAGGTTCCCTACTTCTGTAGCTTCAACAAGTAGTTTCATCATATGCTGCTCATCAACCGCAGTTGGCGAGAAACGTTTGTCATCGTCTCCGAGTTGTTTCCAAAGGCAGTCAACTAAGCGATGGGCTGATGCTTGCATCAAAGCTTTGTTGCAGAGCCGACCTCTAAAGCCTAGTAGGATTAAGAGAATTAAGATCGTCTGGTTAAACAGAAATATTAATTCTATATGCCAAAAGAATATCATATCGTTTAGGATATATATTATAATTAGTGATGATCTTATATATATTAATGGATCGATCATTATTTCATTTCTTCAACGTCGTCATATACATTTTATTTTCCAATATGTATGCTTCTTAATATTATAACTATATAGCGTGTATGGCTCCTAAAAAATTGACAGAGCTTAATTAATTTCTGATCATGAATTAATTATATATGCGCATGAAATCTTGCATGCGAGTGTTGACATGCATCTAGTGTGTTACATATATATATATTTATACTAGGACAGGATCAACGTGCAAAGCACGTTTGCTTAGTTGGGTAAAATGATTATTTTTAAAAAAATAATATATATTTCATAAAAAAGTTAATTTCAATTAATAATTTATGGCATAGGGAAAAACTATAAATTCTAGTAAATAGTCTTTATGTGATATAAAATAATAAAATTTATATAAGAGACAAGTGTTACACATATGTTATATAAAAATAAGAGATATATTATACATCAGTTAGTATTTATTCCATACCCCACTAACATAACTTTTTTTTTAAGGTCAAACCCATCATGATGATACGAACCCATCTCTCACATGACGTCTCTCTCCTCAAGCCATTTCTCTCTCATTCTCTCTTACTTTCTTTTTCTTTTTCTTCTCCCAACCCTTCCCTTCCGGTAGGTTCCCCCCCCCCACCCCTATTTTTTTCTTTTTCGTCTCTCTCTATCCCTCTCAATCCCTTTCTCTCTCACAAGAAATAAATCTCATAATTTCTCTCTCACAACCAGCTTATCTCTACCGCCATTGTTGGACAGTGGAATGGCAGTAGAGATGGAAGGAGGTGTACAGTGCCTTTGTGGCTCACGACATGAATGAGAATTGAGGACGAGATGCTCCCGTTACCTCGGGCTCGGAGGAAAAGATAATTGCATTATAGCCATGATTAATTTTATTTGCCAACAAATTGAGTTAAAGGGTGTATAGTCTTTTCACATCCAAATATTATTTATGAATCATTCATTCTAATTACCCTTCTATTTTTTTTAATATTATTTTTAAATATTATTAATGAATTAGAAATAGAATTCTATCACAGAATAAAATAAATAAATAAAAGAAATCTAAGAATAAATAGATATTAATTATAAATCGGTATTATTAAAATGATATTTATATGAAATATTGAATATAAAAAAATAAAATCATAAATTAAATAGGATAGGTAGAATAGCTGTAGGTGTCCTAATTCCTAAACAATCTAACTGTTTATTTGGTCAATTTTAAATCATAGTGTGCCACTGACAGAGCCTCTTGGCGAATCTCATATGGGTCACTGACATCTGTTGCGACTTGTGTGAGTTGGTATATTGATGGGATCAAAAGGAGTGTAATTCAAATCATCACATTTCGAGGCTAACAAACGGAGCTAACGGAAAATAAAAAAATGTTAATGGAAAATAATAAAAACAGTTAAAACAACAATTTCCACTAGATAGCCACTTTTTATATATAAATATATATATATATTTATATGGGTCATGACTTAATTGCAACTAGTGACAAACAATTTATTTTAAGAGTCTTTAAGATTAACGTCTTCAAATTTAATTAGGTACTGGTTATTTGGACATATTAGTTTGATGACTAGCCTACTCTAAATAGCAAATCGCATTGAAAAGAAGAAGAATTAACACAAAAAAGATCTATACATTTACCATTTATAAGTAGTTAAAGAATTAATATGGCGAGAAATATTATTCTATGGCCTCTACACCACACACCATCTATATGGTATAATTTAATTCCTAAGATTTAAATTTTAAAATTTATTTTTCAAATTAAATTATGCAAGGTAGTTTGTGGTGTAGAGACCTAATAATAGAGTAATTCATGGCCTCCTATCTAAGAATAGGTATTACGTTCAGGGGTATATATAAAACTATATATGAAGTGTAATGTTACATACAGTCACTTTTACGTACTCCTCGTACACTCCACTAATATGATTGGCTGGATTAATTTTTTTTAATACACAACCAATCATATCACTGGAGTGCACAAAAGAGTACGCAAAAGTGACTGTACATAGAATTTTTGCTTACACCATATATACACATATATACATACATATATCTAGGTTAATATATAGTTTGGGTTGGAAATAAACTAACAGGAGTTTGAGCATCTTTCCCACACTGATGGCTGACTTTTGTTGCCAATTATTTCTGAAGGTTTTCTGGCCAACATTTCCAATGGTTCCCAAAGAAGTTCCTTCTCTCCAGATTGTAAGTAGTTTAGAGTATCTAGAATTTTGAGTGCCGTATCTGTTCATAAAAACCAAGACATTAATTTGTCATTGTTAGTTAGTCTATTTTAAGTAACTACCATTTAATAATTGGTTAATATATGAATTAATTAAGTTATTTATAAAAACCTATCTTATTACAAGAACAATAGCATTAATTGTTCATAATTAATTGTATGAACCTGATGATCACAAGTGTAAGCCATACCATACAAATCGGTGGAGATAGTAGCCTTAAGGAGCTCAACGCGATGCGCAGAAGCCAAGTTTTGAATAGGAGTCACAGAGTATAAATACGACACCATGTCTCTATTTCCAGTCTTTATTGCGGCGTAAAGTGGTAAACATTGGATGTCATCCCTTGGAATCAATGGCAGATTAATGTTCTTTTTCACCATCACCTCTGCAATTGTTACAATTTCTGATTGAGCGGCATAGAAAAGGGCCGTGCAGTTTCGTTTGTTTCTCAATTCTAATTCCGTCGATGTCATCCGTTTCACAAGCTCTTTTACAAAACGGGTGCGTTTTGCACTTGCAGCATTGTTAAGAGCTGTGCCTTCCTCTTTTGTAATGGGGGCTGCAAGGCAGTTTGGATTTTCCTGTATAAAAGCTTCAGCAGTTTTCCAGTCATCTTCTAATGCAGCTCGAAGGAAACGAGCATAAATGACTCGAGATCGAGGTAATGAGCTATGATGACCCTCTTCCATTATTTTCCTTGTTCTTTTCTGTGATTGAAAAATAAAAGAATCAATACGATATTGTATGTATGTATGCATGAGATGTTAATTAATTAGGTGAGTAGATAGACAATATATGGCCTGGTCAATTGCGTACGTAAAAGCTACAAAATAGAAAATAAAAACCTCTGAAACATAAATTAATTTTCTATATATTTCGAAATACATTCATGCGTTCATGTGATCGATATTTTTGAGCCAATAGAATTAATTTGCAGGACAATCGAAACTGCTAACCTTTGCAGTTAGAAATTAATGAGCTAGCTTCAGAGAGACTGCGTGTAGTTCGTACTCCAAGCAAATGATGTTTTTGATACTCTCAACCTTGCACGAGAGTTTCCCGACAAAGTGTATTAGATTTATAGATCCACCTCCACCATTCAACAGTACTGTTAAACAAGTAAGGAATATATTGCAATTTACAATATTGCCCAAATTAAAAGACCAAATAATTAAAAAACAAAAGAAAACACGTTATTACTTTCACTAACCATATGAAAAGTAATATATCCATAAAGAAATAAATATAAAAGTAGACATATAAATTGATATAGATTTATATGATATGTTAGATCTACTTTTTCAAAAAAGTAATTTTATAATCTAACATACTACATCAAATTATGTTAGTTTGTACATTTGCTTTTATAAAATCTATTTGTGGCTAAAAGATTTCTCTATTAACATATTTATTGATCCAAAAAAGCCAAGTCAGAGAGACTGCAAGACCTCAAAGGAAATTAGTTAGGGTGGAGGGGGGGTTTATGCTCTTGAGTCTCAACCTTGCACAAGAGTGCAACATTTTAATTACCAAAATGACATGGTACATTAGGGCTCATTTTGAGAGTGAAATGAGATGAGAATTTTATGAATTGTAGTAAGATAATTTGTGAATAGTAGTGGAATAATTTGAGTTGAGTATTTATTGGGTCTTGAAAAAGGAAAGAAAAAATTGAATAAAAAATATTGTTAGAATATAGTTTTATAATATTATTTTTGTTTGGAGATTTGAAAAAGTGGAATTATTATTATTATTATTTGTTTGAAAGCTTAGGGAAGTTGTAATAATTAGTTTGAAAAGGTTGTGATTATTAGTTTAAAATTTTTATATTTAAATTATGTTTAGGAAGGAGATAGGATGGGATGAAATTAAAATTTTGGGATGATATCTATTTCCAAACATGCCCATTTTAGGTGGCTGAAAGGGATTTCCCTCACATGAAGGGACTCACCCAACAATTTATTCTATTTTCTTCTTTGTAACACTTTTCCTCACATGTGAACCCAAAATCTTTCTGTCAATAAGTGGACGAAATACAGGAATATTTAATTAAATAAGTAGAGTGTAAAGCCAAAGTTCGAATTCAAGTGATATCGTAACTTAGTGTGACAATTGGTCTTCTCCCTTCTTTGATCAGCTAGTTCATGTGGCTCGCCAGATGTAAAGCTTGTATGAAGAGGGCTTTTTGAAACTAGGAATATCTTGGAGCATGTATGCTTTAAAATCAAGAATCTCTTATCTCAAATCCTTTTAAAACAAAATGTATAAACATTTTATCAAGTGCTTAGACTATGTGATTTTGAAATAACTTGGCTTAATGAAAATGCTTGTCAAGCAATAGACTATTAAGATTTTGAAATGGATGCTACCAACTTAGTGTTATGCCAAACTTAATATTGATGGAAGTAGTCTCGGGAATCTTGGAAAAAGTGGAGGCAGAGGTATCCTTAGAGATGTAGATGGACATATGATTTTTGTTTTTGTCAAATTCTATGGCATCAGTTCCAATAATAATGTTGAGATTAGGGCTCTCTTGAATAGTCTTAATTTATGTGTACATATGAATATTACGCATATTGAAGTTGAATCTGATTCTAAACTGGTGGTGGGTCTAGAAAGACAAAGTCCCTTGGAGGAGTCACACGTATTGACCTGAGGCTAAGTTGAAGGCTAGTTCGCTGGTGATGAGGATCTCTCATACTTTCAGGGAAATTAATCATGTAGTTGACAGATTAGCCAAGTTGAGAGCTCATGGTAATGATATTTTCTTTGCTAATAAATATGGTCTTCTGAAAGACATTTTGGATGCTCTTTAAATGGACCAAAGCGAATTACACGTTATTTGAAGCAAATAGCAGCTTCATACATGTTTGCTTTCTTTTATTTTGTTTTGTCTTTAATTTAACCAGATTGCTTGATCATTTGTATGTACGTAAGTTTTTGGGTTTTTCTTATTTTGTCAGTAATATAGATAATTTAAATCTTTGTGTAATTTTTAGAGTGATCAATAATATTGCTTTTATATCTAAGTTTAGATTTTATGATTATATGTAACCCATAAGTATTCTGGTTGTAACCATGGTATTTCTCTGCTATAAGTGGGGGCTATCAATAAAATTTGAGTGCCGTCTACCTTTTTTTCTTTAAAAAAAAAAAAGAATTCGAATTCATAACCTTTGCTCTGATACTAAGTGAAATAATTACCGACTCTAAAATTTTAAATTGATGATAAGATATAAATTTTATTATGGACAATGCTAAGGTGACTACCAAATGTGCCCTACAAATTAGTTTTTATTTTTATTTTCCTTTAATCATTTTTTAAACATCCTTAACCATTAAAAAAATAATAAATAATAAATTTACCAATAATCACTTACTTATCTATTAAGAAAAAGATATATATGAGAGAGCATATTTGATAGATATATTTGATAGTCATACTATCATTTTTCTTTTATTATTTATATTATATTAGCGTGTAAATTGGATTGGATTCAACTTACCAATTAAGAACACAGAAAATTGACCATGCGCACAGACGCGCACCTGATGACCTGCCACCAATGCATTGCAGATCACCTCCACTTTCCCAGTCCTAACCTGTGAAAACCCTATAACTCATATCTCTTATAGTTTCAGTTGAACTTCAATAATTATTTGGGTTTTACGAAATGAGATATGGAAATTGAGTTAAATAAGAGAAGTTAATTCCTTTTCTTGAGTAATTCTTCTAAGTGACCAATTACATATATAGAAGAATTATCTCTCATTGAGTATAATTTGCTATGCTCCATCATCACTTGTAGCTGCTTCGGCGACTTTCTTAATTGGCCAAATATGTACTTTTCCATTCTGATCAGAGACCATGGGCACGTGTGTATGCATGCCATGATGGATCGATTTTGTGGTCTATTTCTTGTTGTTTAAGCTTATTATTGTTTCTTGAGACGGCTTCGTTTTCAATTTGTATCTTAAGTTATTTTATATTTTAACTTAATAATTACAGTTATTTTATATTATTTTACGATCCATCCATGTGATAGTACGTACGTACTACTGCAATCTCGAAGAACAACCTTTCACCTAAGCTAAGTACTTCTGGTGGGTTTAAGTGCATAAGCTTCTAATTAATTAGATGAAGTCATGCACCAATTAAGTAGTGCAAATAAATTAACGTTGGTCGTCTAACCAAAGTTTGTGATCATATGTTGATTCCTTGAAGCATATTAAAGGGTAGCATGTTATCATGTAAGGAAGATATAAAGCTACTAAGCCAAAGTAAATATATTATATGCTTAAGGAACCTTGCTTTAAACACAAAGTTTTGTACTCTATAATCTAATTTATTCCCCCTTTAAAATAGCATATATATGAATTGGAAGTGAAACTAGCTGCAAGCGTGACCGAATCAGCTAAAAGTAATGTTACATACAGTTGTGGAGTACGCAAGTATCGTGTTGTCGTTTTAAAAAAAAAAAGATTCGCTATTAAAAAATTAAGTTCTTTTCATGTTTATTTAACTTTTTTAAAATTGATTACACAGTATTTGCACACTCACAATTGCGAATATCATTTCTCATTAATTAAAGTTAGAAACCCATGTGGAATTACGTATAAGGTGATCAGTGGAAAAAAGCAATAAAGTGCGCACAACATAATTAATATGCTTAATTTGTTATGCTCCATTATTTCTCATTGAGTATAATTAATATGCTTAATTTGTTATGCTCCATCATCACTTGTTATGCTCTCATATGTTGATTCCCTTAAGCATACAAAAAGGTAGCATGTTATCATGTAAAGAAGATATAAAGCTACTAAGCCAAAGTAAAGATATTATATGCTTAAGGAACCTTACTTTAAACACAAAGTTAAGTACTCTGTAATCTAATTTACTAATTTATTCTCCCTTTAAAATAGCATATATATGAATTGCAAGTGAAGCTAGCTGCAAGTGTGGCCGAATTAGTTAAGAGTAATGTTATATACAGTTGTGGAGTACACAAGTATCATGCTGTTGTTTTAAAAAAGTATGGAGTCCGCTATTAAAAAATTAATTTTTTTTCATGTTTATTTAATTTTTTTTTAAAATTGATTATACGGCGTTTACACACTCACAACTACAAATATCATTTCTCATTAATTAAAGGTACAACCCCATATGGAATTACGAATAAGGTGATCAGTGGAAAAAAGCAATGAAGTGCGCACAACATAATTAATATGCTTAATTTGTTATGCTCCATTAGCTCTCATTGAGTATAATTATTATGCTTAATTTGTTATGCTCCATCATCACTTGTTATGCTCCATCATCACTTGTTATGCTCTCATATGTTGATTCCCTGAAGCATATAAAAACGTAGCATGTAATTATCATGATGTAAAGAATTAAATAAGAGAAGTTAGTTCCTTTTCTTGGAGTAATTCTTCTATGTGACCAGTGACATAGAAGAATTATCTCTCATTGAGTATAATTTGTTATGCTCCATCATCACTTGTAGCTGCTTCGGCTACTTTCTTAATTGGCCAAATATATACTTTTCCATTCTGATCAGAGACCATGGGTACGTGTGTATGCATGTGATGATGGATCGATTTTGTGGTCTATTTCTTGTTGTTTAAGGTTATTATTGTTTCTTGAGATGGCTTCGTTTTCAATTTGTTTCTTAAGTTATTTCATATTTTAACTCAATAATTACAGTTATTTTATATTATTTTACGATCCATCCATGTGATAGTACGTAAATCTCGAAAAAACAACCTTTCACCTAAGCTATGTACATTTGGTGGGTTTAAATGCATAAGCTTCAAATTAATTAGATGAAGTCATGCACCGATTAAGTAGTACAAATAAATTAGGGTTGGTCGTCTAACCAAAGTTTGTGTGATTCCTTGAAGCATATAAAAAGGCAGCATGTTATCATGTAAAGAAGATATAAAGCTACTTAGCCAAGATATTACTGCTTAAGGAACCTTACTTTTAAACACAAAGTTATGTACTCTGTAATCTAATTTATTCCACGATTAAAATAGCATATATATGAATTGCAAGTGAAGCTAGCTAGCTGCTACCGTAACTGAATTAATTAAGAGTAATACTACTTACAGTCGTAGAGTTCGCAAGCATCGTGCAATCGTTTTGAAAAAAAGTATGATCCACTATTAAAAAATTAATTTTTCCATATTAGTGTTGTATTTATTCATTTTTTTTTAAGTGGTAACATGGCGCTTGCACACTCACAACTGAAAGTATCATTCTTCATTAATTACATGTTCACTCCATATGGAAATATGTATGAGGTGATAAATGGAAAAAAATTAATAAAGTGCGTGCATCATATCATTTAAAACTTAAAAGTGTTTGATCCAATTTTAGGGTCTTTTAAGACTTTAAAGCTCTAATTCGAAAATAACTTTTTAGAATCTCGATCCAACTTCTATATGGATTAGTAGCTAGAAATTACTTCCTCCTCACAAAGTAACGTAAAAATATTAAATCCCATTGATATTACTACCACTCGTAGCAGCAAGCTCTAGCCTCATACTCCCATTCTCCAAAATTTAGTTCCCTCCTCAACTGCAAGAGATCACTCTAACACACGACGGCCTGATCAAATCTCTCGTCTCTTTAAAACTAAAAGACCTTCAATTTTGAAATTTGAAAATGTAGGGATTTCTGTGACTCTTGGGGGGTGTGTCAATCTCAGTATCAAAGATAAAACCATTACATACTGTCTATATATAACTCTGCTTTAGATCCATTGTAGAAAAAGTCCCTTTTTCTTGAATTGATCTCCTCTTATAACTTCATAGATTTGCATGTTACATGGTGCACATGCATACTCAATGTTCATGATTCTTTTGGATCTCATACAAAAAAGGGTTGTCTGTGTTGGCCCCCTACCCTGAACAGAGATGGCTGGGAACACTGCTACAAAGAACAAAATGGATCCCCACAACCAAGTTCTTGACGTCTCGGTCGATGTAAATCCAATTGGTTTATATATATATATATATATATATATATATATATATAGTACTTTAATTAACATGTATAATTTTCGTTTCTGTCATGCATAATGCATGGCTAGTTTGAAACTCGGTTCTAGGCCAGGTATACCTTGGTACCCGGTTTGCAACTTGGATGAATAGTGCTAATAGGTTAGCAAACTCCTTGGCCCTAGCATCTCTGACCGATCTTGGAAAGAAACGATCAAAGAAGATTTGCTTGAAATGGGGCCAGCAAACTACTCCCTTCCCATCATCTTCTCACATGGTTGTCTCTGAAATCTGTTAGAAATGAAAATAAAAACTCGAAATAAAGCCTTGATATGCAGAAAATGATTCTCATTAACTCAACTCATGAATACAAGGGTTTGTTACACATATATATAGATTACAAAGAAACAGAAGGACAAGGAGAAAGAGTCCTAAAGTTAACTTTCTATTTTCTACTGATTTACAAGTAATCCAAGACATTGCTTTTCATGACAACCTAAGACACTCCTTCACATCACTTTATCTGCAATTGTGTGCATTTTGGTCTGCTGTCGATGCATGCTTTACATGCGTTTCTGTTGCTTTACTTTTTTGTGTCAGTGCTTTATACTTTTCAGCTGTTGTAGCTTGCTCTTCATCAACTTGTTTGCTGCAAGATATTTTATGTGCGTTATGGTGTGCTTGTTCATAGTATCCATGTTCCTTTTTACTTTCTGTTTCATGTGACTCCCCCTCAAGATGGGCATAGATGTTGAGTATGCCCATCTTGGATAGTAAGAACTAAAAAATAGAAACTGTCAAAGCCTTAGTGAAAATATTTGCCAGTTGGAACTTTGAGGCAATGTGGATAAGTGTTATGATTCTATCCAAGACCTTTTCCCTAACAAAGTGGCAATCCAACTCTATATGTTTGGTTCTCTCATAGAAGATGGGATTCTTGGTGATATGGATGGCTGCTTGGTTACCACAGAACAAGAGAGCAGATTGTGCATGGTTAATGTTGAATTCCTTTAATAGACCAAGAAGCCAAACAATCTCGCAGCTAGAAATCAAAGAAACAGTCACTTGTTTCTTTGATTTCTAGCTTACCAATGAGTCCCCAATAAATATGCAAAAACCTGTAACTAATCTCCAAGTCTTGGGACAAGCAGCCCAATCTGAATTAATATAGGCTTTTAAGTGTAGAGATGACTTCGATGACAGAAAGATACCTTGACCTATAGAACCTTTGAGATACCTGAGGATTCTATAAGGTGAGTGTAGGTGAGCTTGTGAAGGTTTTTCCATAAACTAGCTCAAAACATTTACAGCATACTAGCTCAAAACATTTACAGCATATGTAATGTCTGGCCTAGTAAAGGTTAGGTAAATGAGTCTTCCAATGAGTCTTCTATAGGCTGTAGGATCTTGTAGGATCTCATTTGTGGTATGAATCAGTTTATGATTAAGCTCAATGGGTGTGGAAGTAGGTTTGGTGCCAAGAAGCCCTGAATCTTCCAAGATCTCGAGAGTATATTTTCTTTGACAAATGTTTATTCCAGCTAATAACCTTGCAACTTCTAGTCCAAGAAAATACTTGAGGGGTCCAAGGTCCTTGATTATGAAAATAGGCTTTGAGTAGATCGATTTCCTCTTGAGAATTGCCTCCTATGATGATGTCATCCACATATACTAGGAGTGCTGTGAAGGTTCCTGTTTGACTTTCTTAAGTGAATAAAGAGTAGTCAGACTTGGATTGTTGAAAACCAATGGCTGTGATTGAATTAGAGAATTTTGAAAACAAATGCCTTGATGTTTGTTTAAGGCCATAAATGGATTTATTCAGCTTCCATACCAATTTCTCCCCCTCAAGCTGCTCTTTGTGAATGTTATAACCAGACGGTAACTCCATGCAAATTTCCTCATCAAGATCCCCATGTACAAAGGCATTATGGACATCCATTTGGGATAAAAACCAGCTTTGAATGGATACCAAGGCAAGGAATACATAGACTGTGGTGAGTTTGGCCACTAGACTGAAGGTCTCTTGGAAGTCAAAGCCTTCTCTTTGAGTGTATCCCTTGGCTACAAGCCTTGCTTTATGTCTTTCAACAGAGCCATCTGAATGGAGCTTGACTTTGAATACATACCTAAAACCAATTGCAGTCTTGTTGGGTGGAAGAGTTGTAACGGTCCAAGTATTGTTCTCTTCCAAGGCACTGAGTTCAGCTTTTATGGCAACTTTCCAATGCTTAAACTGGATAGCTTCATTATAGGAGGATGGTTCAGAAAAGAGTGTGATGGTGTTTGTAGGTCAAGTGATGGTGGAGTGGGTGAAGAGTGGAGGAAGTTGCTGCCTGGCAGTGGTATTGATGGAGGTAGGCAGGTTGATGTCTTTCTCTAGTTGACCTTCGAAGGGGGGGGGGGATGGTTTGCAACTCAATGGATTGAGTTGTAAGAGGAGTGGAGTCAAGGGAAGTAGTAGGGAAGGAGGGTTCAGAAGGGTTTGTTTCAGATTGTGTCAAAGGGATGGGTGAAAGGGAGTCATCTGGTAGGTCAGTCTGTGGCATACTAGAATGTGAAAAAGAATTATCTGGTAGTGCAGGTGGGAGTACAAGATTGTGAGGAAAGGCAAAGTGGTTTTCCTTAGAGGAATGAGGAGAGTGAATGGGAGATTGAAAGGGAAAAATAGATTCATGAAAAACTACATTCCTAGATATGAAGATGGAATGAGTTTTTATGTCATAGAGCTTATAACCCTTGACATTGGCAGGGTATCCTAGAAAGATACATGGTCTGGCTCGTGGCTCAAAATTTGTTCTGTGTTGTTTGGTGGCGCTAGCATAACTCAAGCATCCAAAAACTCGAAGGTGAGCATATAATGGTGGTGATGAAAAGAGCATTTCGTATGGAGATTTATTGGAGAGAAGGGGTGTAGGTATCCTGTTAATGATGTATGCAGTTGTGAGAATTGCATCTCCCCAAAATTGAGTGGGTAGTGCAGCTTGAAACAGAAGGGCACAAACCACATTTAAGAGGTGTTGGTGTTTCCTCTCAACAACATCACTTTGTTGGGGGGTATATATACAAGATTTTTGGTGGATAATGCCAAGGTCTTTATAGAAATTGACCATATCAAATTCAAGGCCATTGTTAGTCCTGATTTTTTTAACTTTCTTATTGAATTGAGTGTGGATGAGTTGACAAAAAGGCTACAAAATAGATCTTGTATCTTATTTTAGTTTCATTAAGAAAACCCAAGTCACTCTTGAATAATCATCTACAATGGTTAAAAAGTAATGAAAGCCTTGAAGGGAGGCTTGGGAATATGGCCCCCACATATCACAGTGTATCAAGTCAAAAGGCAATGAACTAGTGGATATGCTTGAAGGAAAAGAAAGATGTTTTTTCTTAGCCAAATGGCAGATTTTACAATGAGATTGATCTTTGGATTTTACATTAGGCTCATGAGAATCAATCAAGTTCATTCTTTGAGAAGATAAATGTCCTAATCTAAAATGCCATATATCAAAAACTTGTTGAGAGGCTGTTTGATTGACTCGAGTTTGATTGGAGAGATTTGAAGGAAGACTGATGTTGTTGTCATGGGAGCAAGGCAACAAGTAATATAGGCCAACATTGTGACGCCCCCAAATTCCGCTTGGGATTGAACGGACATTTGAAGCGTCGAGACATGCAACACAAGGTTACCTACCCCCGTTCATGACATATAAGATGCAATGTTCCTAACATGCATCTAGCATTATGCAATATTCGCAGCGGACAATTTTTTTTTTCTTTAGCAATACTATGCACCAAACTAAAAATATCCCAAATACTTGAAACATATTTCATACATAAAGGCATACTAAAAAGCCGTGATCACCACACTAGTCTAAAATGGTTGTGATCAAAAGAATACTTGAGATACAACTCCAAAAGTACAAGTATTAACCTAAGTTAAATACTATACCATCATCAACATCGCACCGTGGCCTAGTCGACCGTATTCAGTTGGTCAGATTCCAATTCTCCTTTGGGTCCTGTAACAAGATCTACCATTCGGGGGGAATGGTAGTTGGGACTACCACAGTGAGATTTGATTACAAATCTCAGTAAGTTAACATAAAACTCACACACAGGTTAAAGATGCATGCATGGCAGTAAAAGCATAAATGCATAAGTAAAGTCGTACATAAGCATAGCATAACTTGACATATAACATGACATAACCAGAACTTAAACGTGAACTGAACTTGACTTAACATGACATGAACTTGAGTTTAAAACATAACATGGACTTGAAATGTAGCATGAACGTAAACATGCATAACATAAATATGAACTTGAAAATAACATAAACTTGAACATATCATGACATAAACGTGAACTTGAGACATACTGTAAACGTGAACTTAACATGATGTGAACATGAACTTGGAACATAACTTGATCATGAACATAACATGTACGTGTACATAACAAAACATGAACTTGATCTGAAACTTGACTTATCATGCACTTGATCTGAAACTTGACTTAATACGTACTCCACAGTTGTTGTGGCCCCACGTATTCTACGTGTCACAATTGCTGTGTCTCACGTAGTGTATGCTCCACAGTTGTTGTGGCCCCATACTTCATGCTCCACAGTTGTTGTGGCCCCATGTATACACGTAACATAAAATATAATACGTACTCCACAGTTGTTGTGGCCCCACGTATACACGTAACATAAAATATAATACGTACTCCACAGTTGTTGTGGCCCCACGTATACACGTAACATAAAATATAATACGTACTCCACAGTTGTTGTGGCCCCACGTATACACGTAACATAAAAAATAATACGTACTCCACAGTTGTTGTGGCCCCACGTATACACGTAACATAAAAATATAATACGTACTCCACAGTTGTTGTGGCCCCACGTATATACGTAACATTAAATATAATACGTACTCCACAGTTGTTGTGGCCCCACGTATTCACGTAACATAAAATATAATACGTACTCCACAGTTGTTGTGGCCCCACGTATTATACGTAACATAACATGTCTTATCTTTCTTAATGCATGAGATATTAATTAATATCATATACTTTTCTAACATGGCGTATACTTGTAAATGGCACAATATGATTTAATCATAACATTTTATGGCATACTTAACATGGCATACTTATAACATACATCATTGTATGACAGAAAAGATTATGTAACAGATAATTATTCATGAGAGATTAAATCATACGTAACAGATAAACATGTAATGACATAGCATGACATGGCATATACGATAACATACATACATAAATTGTAGTTCTCTTACCCATCACACATACACAATAAACTGATAGTAAGTTAGAGGCTAACTTACCTCGATCGTCGCGTTCTATGAGAATAGAGCGCGAGACACGAGGAACTGCACAACAGCTGGAAGAGGAACACTCAAGTCCTTAAGATTTTCACTTCTGAACTCAATTGCCATATTGTAAGCACTTGCAACACCACGGCCAACTTGAGGTTTCACTATACTCGGAAGAGATAAATTGACTTCAGAAAGCCTTTGCACTAAAACAAGTTCATTAAAATTATCAATAACAACCAAACAAACAACTCATTTCTCAATCCATATACTCTTAGCCATAGTCAACCACAAGATGACACCAGTCACCCCGGACTATAATCCATATCATCACTGCTTCGGGACACTGTCATACAGTTTCCCAACACTACACCATACGCTCCACACTTCTCTGCTACGCCATCCAACCCTTCGTGACACGCCATCCGGTGTATCACGACTTAGTACAGAGTACACTCACGTGAACTCTCTTCCATTCACACTACAAAACCCATCACTGCGATACACGTCTCACGGTGCATCGCTACGCGACACGGAGTACGCGCTACGCGTACTTCCTTCGCTACAACACTCATCAACACGATGCACATCACACGATGCATCGCCATACAACACGGAGTACACTACATGCGTACTCCCTTCCTTCTACGACACACATCACTACAGCGCACGTCGCGCGGCGCGTCGCTGCATTACACAGAATACGCTACACGCGTATTCTCTTCACACAACCCGCCGTATCACATCTACGGCATCCATCTCACGCCTATACTTCACAGCACAGTCCACAAAATACACAATCAAACTCAACACTTCACAACCACACTTCGCTTCACAACTACGCAACGAACTCCACAAATACAACTACACAATTCACAAACCAACCAACTAACTATTTTAAACGTAAAATAACTAGAGATAGAGGGTTATACCATCGACGGGATAACACGTGCGTCGCTCGCTACTCGTCACGAACATGCGTCAGAAGAACGTACGTGGCGGTAACATCGCGTACGGTGGCTGTCCACCACACAAAGTGGTAGTTTGGGTTTGAGAAAGGCTAGGCGTGGTCTTGGAAGACT
This sequence comes from Carya cathayensis, assembly GCA_011037825.1. Lineage (NCBI taxonomy): Eukaryota > Viridiplantae > Streptophyta > Magnoliopsida > Fagales > Juglandaceae > Carya > Carya cathayensis. The sequence continues at coordinate 750,384 of QGSO01000382.1, read as the reverse complement.
CACGGTCGCCTCGTGGTGGTCAAAGGTGACGGAGCACGGCGGCATCACGCCGTGAACAGTAAATCCGAACGGTGAGCGGAAACGCGAGGTAGCGAAAATTCATAGAACTTCATGGCAAGCTAGGGATAGGTAGATGAACATGTGGTGGAGCTGTGGTAGCGAGGTGGTGGTCGGACGGTGGCTAACGGCGGCGGATCGGCCGTTTGAAACCATTTTTGGCCTTGGAGAGTGTAGGAGAGTGAGGGCTCTACGAAGCTCCGTTGGTCATGAAATTTCTTGGGGAGGTTCATGAGGATGAGAGGAACAAGATGGTGGTGGTGAAACACCACGGGTGGCCGTGTACGGCGGCGCACGGTGGTGAAACCGAACGGGTGTTTTTAAGAAACCCATATGTGAAAAGTGAGAGTTTGGGAAAAAGAAAGACATGGGGAGGAAGCCCTTGATGAGGTGAGTCCAATGGTGGTGCTTGGTGGTTGATTTGGCCGTGTATGGTGGTCCAAAAATGAGAAAAACCCCTAGAGACCCATATCTTTGAAGGGAGAAAGAGAGAGAGTGAGAAGTCGGTTTAGTACACCACCGGCATGGTTGGAGTCGCCGGAGGGAGAGGAAGAGGCCGGAGTGGGAGGTGGGGTCCGGCGGCCGGAGGTGGCGCCGGCTGGAGCTTCAACACGAACGGCTATGGAGGAGCTTCAATCCGTCGGCCACGAGAGAGAGAGGGAGAGAAAAAGAAAGAAAAAGAAAAAAGAAAAAAAGAAAAAGTGAAGAGAAAAAGGTAGGGCCAGAGTATAACGCTTCAATCCTACATTTCGGGATCCTCAAATAAACCAACAGTGAGTTAAAACACTGATTAAAAACGCTTAAATGTTTTATTTTAAATAAAACACTTTAAATAAAACACTACGATGAATTAAGGTAGAATATTATTTTATAAACTAAAATTTATAAAATAATATTTTCTTCATCATTATATAAAATGATAAAGTATCATTAATTAATCAAAGTGCATAAAACACTTAAATTTAAATAAGAATTTTCAACGTAAAATTAAACCTCTTAATATCTTAAAACAATTAAAATATTTAATCTAAATAAATATCCACAATTATAATATTTTCAGAGCTCATTAAATTATTATAATTGTGCTACTTTAAAAACAAGCTTATCTAATACTTTGAAATTCGATGGATAAGATCCGGAAAAACGCCATCGAGGTACAACGCTTAGGATAAAACTGTTCATGATTTTACAGCTGTCGGTGAATAACAAATTACGTGATTTACGGAAAAGATAATCTATACGCGTGATTCCAGATGAGGGTAAAGACGAGAGAGATGTGATTGCTGTCGGGAAAAAAATCCAAAACTGATAATTTTAGCGGGCTGTTACAAACATGAACCTTAGCAAGTCCAATCGTTATCCATGAAGAGAGGACCTGAATGAAGCACATATCACTTAAGAAAAATAGGCATGTATCTGGCCTATGAGTTAGCTTACTGACTGAGACAAGATTGAAAGAAAATGAGGGCACACACAAGACATCAGTCAAAATCAGTGATTCTGAAAGTTTGACAGTGCTTATGTGTGTGACATGGGCCTTTGTACCATTTGGGAGCTGCACAAAGGCTTGAATACAAGAAGGAGTTTTGTCAAAAAAAGAGGTGGAGCACACCATGTGATTAGTGGATCCTGTGTCCATGATCCATGGTGTGTGACAAATATCAGACTGCTTATGTTGAGAGGATGAGATATGATGCAATGATTTATTTTACTGAAATGAGAGTGATTAGTAGTCAATGAGAGAGTGGAGAGGCAATGATATTTACCTGCTAGGTTCGAGTAAGATGTGATGGAGGAATTGTTTTCAGGAGGATCCGGTTTGGCAGGAGCAGGAGTAGGCAATATTGGCTTGATTTGTCCCAAGTTAAGCTGAGGAAATTAAGCATTGACAAGAGCCATGAGATGCTGTGCTTGTGCTTGAGGGAGATTCAGTTGAGAAGTACTTGGAGCATGTGCTTCCTGAGGTGAAGAGGTAACCTGTGCAGTAACTTGGTTGGTAGAATATGATGTAGCAGGATTATTTCCAAACTTAGCTTTGGTAAACTTAAAGTTTGGTGGAAATCCTACTAATTTATAACACTTATCCTTCATATGTCCAACCTTACTACAATGATGACAAATCAAGTCTGATTTTTTCATTTTCTTTGGAAGATTTTGATAGGCTAGAAGAGCAAATGGCTTTGAGATGGGCAAAGATGAGTTCCTTTCCTGCCTTTGTCTTTCTTCTTGCAAGATTAATGAAAAAGTCTTGTCTAGTGAAGGTAACAGACTTGGTAAAATGATTTGTCCCGTCACAAAGTCATAAGTCATAACTGTCATTTAATCCCATTAAAAACTTGAAGACATAGTCTCCTTGCTGAACTTCACCAACAGTTTTTTAGGCATCACAAGTACATTTCCCACAAGTACAACATGGAAGTGGTTTGTAACTATGTAACTCTTCCCAAATGGCATTAAGTTGGGTGAGGTAGTCACTTACAGAGAGATGCCCTTGAACAATGCTGCTGAGCTTGTGTTGAAGGTGATAGATGGTTGAGCAAATCTCTCCTTAAGTTTGTCCCAAACCTGTTTAGTTGAAGTCATGAAGAATACATTAGATGCAATCTCTTTTGAAACAAAATTTAGGATCCAAGCTAGTGAGATGTTGTTGCATCTCAGCCATGATACATATGAAGGATCTAATAACTAGAGCAGAAATCGAGCCATCCAAAAAGCCTATCTTATTTTTGATTGAAATGGAAAGCAAAAATGATCTGCTCCAAGATATATAATTCGAACCATTCAATGGAGGTGAGACAATGACACTATTGGCATTGTCACCATGATGTAGAAAGAATGGACTGTTTGGGTCCTCAACAAGGGAAATAGGAGAAGAAGTAGAAGATGTCATGGCTCATAAAATGGAGTTTCTGTTTGTGAACTTAAGCAAACATAGCAGGACAAGCCTGCTTTGATACCATGTTAGAAATGAAAATAAGAACTTGAAATAAACCCTTGATATGGAGAAAATTGATTCTCATTAACTCAACTCATGAATACAAGGGCCTGTTACACATATATATAGATTACAGAGAAACAGAAAGACAAGGAGAAAAAGTCCTAAAGTTAACTTTTTATTTTCTATTGATTTACAAGTAATCCAAGACATTGCTTTTCATGACAACCTAAAACACTCCTTCACATGACTTTATTTGCAATTGTGTGCATTTTGGTCAACTGTCGATGCATGCTTTACATGCTTTTCTATGTCAGTGCTTTATACTTTTCAGCTATTGTATCTTGCTTTTCATCAACTTGTTTGCTGCATGATATTTTCTGCACGTTATGGGGTGCTTGTTTAGAGTATCCATGTTCCTTTTTACTTTCTATTTCGTGTGAAAATTCAACATCATATCACCTCACCAATAAGCTTGAAGGTGGTGTACAACACCTTCTATTCATCTGTGTACTTCAAGACCTGAAGTATCTCCTCGATATCCTAAACCAAATCCTTTGCCCGGGTTTGCTCGCCTCTCCCATCAAATAAAAAAGGGTGCATCTGGTTTAACTGTTCCACAATGCAACCTCCTTCTGTGTGAGCTCCTCTATTAATTGTTGTGCCGCTCCTTGAAGTACTTTAGAAGCACTCAGATTTTCTCTCCTCCATCATCAGTGGCATTTGGCTCCAAAATGTTTTATATTCGACGATGAGGTGGCATCCCGAAAACTTGGATTTTTAATAAACGTTTCAAAATATAGAGTTCATATAAACATATGCAAATAGTTGTAACCATAAAACAAATATATATACATATAATACTTCAAAATTATAAAAGTACCTATATAAAAATGTACACGCAACCATAGTAATAATATATCTCCAAAATCTAAAACTTCAATTGTCATGAAATGAATACATAATATCTGCAAAATCTAACAACTCAAATTTCATAGGACATCTTTTGTAACGACCCCGCCTCGAAAAGGGTGGAATCACTATGTACATACATGTCTTTCTTTCTTTCTTTTCTCTCGCTCTCTCTTCTCATTTTTTTTCTAGTAAAATGTGATCAACATGAACATGACATACGTGTACTCTAAATTTCTAATTTAATAAAGGGAACACCTAATAGATATTCTATTGAACACTCCTCCGTAAACAAACTCTCCGAGTCTATCATACTTTCGTAAAAACATAATTATTCTAGTTAGGAAAAGACTCCATCTCCATCATACGTACAAGAATGCACTAAGTCAATATATAAGAGTTACCATCACCCCACCATAATGGTTAGACCATACCAAAAGATACATGGTTTAAAGTTAGACACGACAAAACGTCCCCGACAAGGGACTCATCCCAATATAAAAACATAACATCTATAAACATAACCCATCATTCATGTAAATTCGAACCAATAGGGAAGACACTAAACTTCTGCCTCTCCCTCAGCAGTAATGCCCTACTCCCCAGCCTTTTCCTCATTACTTGGACGTTTAAAACATAAACACAAAGTGAGTCTAATACTCAGTAAGCATTATACCATGCCGTTAACTTACTAATCATCTATTCTTTTCCTTTTGAAAACATGCATACATAAACATTTAAACAGTACTTTCATGCATAACATTTAAACAATATTTTCATGCATAAACATTTAAACAATACTTTCATGCATAAACATTTAAAAGTTTAGTTATGCTTTCATGCCCACACTTACTTCCTACTTTCATTCATACGCTTAAATCATATTTTCATGCATATGCTTAAATCATACTTTCATGCATAAGTTTACATCATACTTTCATGCATACATTTAAATCATACTTTCATGCATACATTTACATCATACTTTCATGCATACATTTACTTTCATCTTTCACTTTCATTTAGCCGATACACACTATTATGCCCCGTGTGTCAGGGTTAGTGGTCTTTTGGACCTAATTCCACACGTTGTCGCGGGTTAGGAATCCCTTTCCGTCAGGGTGCAGCACTGGGTGCACCGCCAGTACTACTTACCCGGCATTGCAGTCTGCCCAGTCTTTTGGTACCATCATTCATTTATCAGTCATGGCTATTACGTAGCTTCATACATTAAAACATTCATTTCCTTTCAGTTATTTCTTTCTTCCATCCTTTACTTTTCAATCTTTTTCATTTAACAGTTTATTCATGGAAAAACGTTATTTAAAAGTATGAGCTTAAACATTATATTTCATGCAGTTACGTATTTTCATACCTTAACATTATTTTCATTTCTTTTCTTTCTTTGCAGTTAAACATTTTTATTATCTTTCTTAGTCCGATGCTTTTGCATTTATTTTTTAAAAAGAGCATTTCATGTCATGCTACGTATAAATAAAATGTTAATACTTTGAGAGAGCATGTATGAAAATCTCATAACTTAGCATCTACGTGCATGCATTACCTTATACACATACAAACAATTATAATCGATAGGGTGCTTAACAAGGGCTACCAAGAAAGGCATGTACATAGTATATACATTTAAAATTTCTTTACAAGAACATTTGAAGAGAGAGAGACATTCTTTCATAAGAGAGTATTGTGTGTAAGAAGCATGGTCATAGCTACTTACCTCGATACTTCCAATCCTCAATATAAGTCCTATTCCAATAAATAACATAAGCGTGTTAATACTTATACAATATCCTTTAGGCCTCCCTTTAAACTAGAAAGCTATAATATTACAATCTAACGTCCTTTCTACCATTAACGTTATCTTAATTAACTAACCTCTCGTCTAACCTTTACAATAATAACATAAGAAAATAATTAACCTAGTTAACACATATCATTTAGTTAAGCATAACATAGAAAATAACTAGAATAGCCCATTAAGTAATTCAAATCCTTAACATCAAAGTTTATAATTAAATCATTTAATACCCCTTTTTAAAACAAGTTTATAGGATTACATATAGCCAAAATAATCTAACACTTCTAGCCTCATAAGGAAGAAAACACAACACCACTTTCAAAATAAACTCTCTACACAAATACTCATACCAGATTTATTCCAAGAATCATTTAAGACTTTAAATAAATTCATTTATTAAAAACCCTCTTTTATTTCAAATATACATAAAAGTACAACACCAACACAATCTCCTTATATATTTGGTTACTCAAAACAGTTCATAAATATATATATATATATGTATATGAAAGTCACCACAAAACACAGCCATACATAATTGGTCACTCAAAACAAGGCATATATATATATATACATGTGTATAACACAACATCAAAATAGCCCTATATATATGTATATACATGAAATACAACCTCAAAACAGCCTTACATATGTATATACATGAAACACAACCTCAAAATAGCCTTACATACACTCGGCTAAGAAAAACAGGACACATACACATATATATACCAAAGCACAACATAAAGAGATGAGAAAAAACAAAACTGAACACAAATACCACACATGGTTCGATTAGTCTTAACAATACCTCAAAATCGAATACATATATACAAGATAATTCATGTATTTCAAAACCCATATATTACCCATTCTAAGAAATGAGTTAAGAACCTCTTACCCCCAACTTCTTTACTTCTTGGAAGATAAAAGCAACTTGAAATTCCCAAACTATGGACAAGTCAAAATGGTATGGAAAAGAGATGTATGGTATGGTTTGGGGAAAATAAATTTCTTTCTTCCTTTTAGGGATCACACAGCTTGAATGATGGAAAGAAATCTTAGTTTTCTCTTGAATCAGAAGATGAAGAAAGAAGGAGAGAAACTAGTAGTAGGCGTCTGCTTGAGGAAGTGAGAAAAAAAGTTTTCTTTGGCTTATTGAGGAAGTGAGAAGAAAAGTTTTCTTTGACTTATAGAGACCGACGGATTGAAGAGAGGATAAAGACTTAGCACTTCGTCAAACTTCTTTTGGAGTTAGAAGAAAGGGACGGATTGGACAAGGATAAAGGAAATAATTTCTTCACTTGCCCTTAACTCAAGACAAACGGTTTTAAGAGGAGATTTCCAAAAAGAATGATTTCCACGGATAGGATTAAGTTTAGAAAGATATTGTTTCCAACTACTACATCCAATGGTGGGAGTTATTTGGGTTATTTCATAAATAATAAAAATTTGAAGGCTTTAAGATAAAATATTATAAGGCTTTAAAAATCATGTACTTAATCCAAATAAAATAAAAACACATGCATCTTGAAATAAAATAATAAAAATCTTTATCTTAAAATATTTAATTTAAAGAATTAATAAAAATAAATGACGTAAGGACCTACGTAGTAAGACTCGGGTATTATATTTTACCAAAATCCTACAGATTCTTAAACCTTAATACTAACAAGATTATTTCTTGAAGTCTGCTTAATTCTAAACATCAAATCTGAAAATTACATCCTAAAGTCTGTTATAACCAAAATCTCATATACTATAGTCTGCAGAACCTCAAACATGGCTCTGATATCAATTGTAACACCTCATACCCAGATGGATCAAAGAGTTACTACCTAACACCTATAATCATATCTCCCAATATAAATATAATCTCCAAAGGCTCCAAAACAAAACATAAACCCATGTATTTCAGCTTAATACATGAATTTCCTCCACAAGGTTATCAATGCAATAATTTAAATAACTTAAATCAACGTTTGCACAACCTCCCAATAACCTCAACATAATAAACTGATAATTCCTTAAGTATCAATAAACCAAATAACATAAAGAAAACCCAGATAATCAAATGAAACCCCTCTATTAGTGATGATACCCTTAGGTACTCGACTAGCCTTGCTCACATTCTCTATTCTTGATCTCTAGCTAAACCATTAACTTTATTTGAAAAATATTGTGAAGATAAGGGGTAAGTTATCAACAACTTAGTAAGTAGAGGACATATACTAGTATGTAAACATGAGCATTTATAGAGTACAGGATGCATAACAAAATAGAACGAAACGTGTTATCAAAGTAAACGGAGTGATGATTCAAAATATTCATATTCTAAAGTCCCTTGGCATAGCATAAATTGAGCATCATCATCCTATCAAATCAGAGCATCACATCAGAATAGAGACTATGTTTAACTTGCATGGTAGGGTTGTGCTATTCCCGATAGCCAAACTAGTAGAGATAAAACTGAATCTTCCCCTTATCATTCTGGGAGCCTGAAGTGTGCACATAGGATAAACTATGCAAAAACTATTTTGTTTCCAAAGTGAATGCACTCAGAAACAAAGAAGTTGGTACCAACCCAAACAGAGGCCACAGTTTTACACCCGTGATAAGGTCAGAGCAGAGCAAAAATAGAGTCAGATACTTAATCAGGATGTCATGCTAAAGGTTTTCAGATGCTTCATCATGTCAAGAAAAGCTACAATATAGATTCGGATAATTTCCACATATCCAAAAACAAACTTGGAGCATCCTCATATAAATATGTACAAATATCAAATTTCATAATCGCTCTTTCATATATCAGAAAGAGGGGAACTAAGCAACGGTGTTGGTTGAGATGAACTCACGGCAACGTATGCTTTGGCAACAAAAGCCCCACACACATGGCCTTAATGCACTGGTTATCTAACGTGATCTCGTCAATCTTACTGACAATGTCTTTAACAACCAAGCCATACATATGATCGTTACCCATGGTGTGACAAAGGGAGACCATGGTGCATACGGACTAAAATTGAAAATTGGTTTTGATAATGGATATTGGGTCATTTTCTGGAAAAATGGCAGATATGTTTTAATGGATTGGATTTATGAGCCAAATGTGATTTTTGGCGTGCGTTGTAAAATGATTATTTTTAAGAAATGTTTGTTTTCGGATCTCATGCATATGGCATCACGTTCATGTATATTGTTGTGGCTTTAATGTATTTTCATATTTTGGGTTGCTTGGTTTATTACTTACCTGCGGTATCGTCTTTGGTACCATAGATTTTGATGTAGATGAAGATGAGGCTGAGCCTGAGGAGATGGCTCCGCCGGAGGACTAATTGGAGTTTTTGGCTTGTATTATTTTCCGTCTTTAATCATGTATTTTCAGATTTGTGACATTATTGGAACTTGTATTATTTTGACATTCTTGCTTTAAGCGAGTTTGTATTTAAACAAAATTCTGGTACTTAGTTGAAAGACTTTTATTACCTGCTGCGTTATTTTTTTGCGTACACGTATACACACACTTGGCACTTGGCGATAGGATGTGTGACCCGTGTTGTCATCATTTCGACGCTTCAATTTTCACGTGTCCGTACGTGAGAGTTAGGGGCATCACACGGGAGACAAGGTTGGGAGAAGAAGTTTCAAGACAGATGGGAGACGACTCCTAACGAGAGGCTAAGGTTTTTTGGACCTTATGTACAAACCTCGTTAATCGGGTTATAATACAGAACTTGGGTTTCATACCTGGGTCCGGACTGGGTATATATGATTTTTGTAAATGCAGGTTTCGGCCTAGGTTTGATTATTCGGGTTCTGGGTTGGGTCGGATAAAAAACCGGCCCAGATAAATAGTGTGGCGGCCCCAAAATCCCCACGTACGAAAAATGGGGAATTCGAGGCGCCCGGATGGTGACATCACGGGTCACCACCCTATCGAAGAGTGCCAAGTGTGTGCAAGCGACAAATGTGCACAAGAAGATACGCAGCGGATAGCAAAGTCAAATACTAAGTACCAGAATTTTTTCTTAAATAAAATACAAAACGGTTCAAAGGTACATAATAAAATATTACATGATATAAATATTGTTTTAAAAACTAAGTACAAAGCATAACTTCAAATCAGAACTCCGGCGGAGCCGTATCCTCGGGCTCAGCCTCCTCCTCCTCCTCGAACGCTGCATCAAAATCTACGGTACCAAAAATGGTGCCGCAGGTAAGTAAAATCCAAACACCACTAGATAAAAGCATATTAAACTCAAACAACAAGTATGAATGAATGTCAATGCTCCAAAACTCATAAATCATATTTTCCACGCACGCCAAAAACCCATTTGGCTTAAAAACATAACCTTAAAAACCAAGCCTCGCCATTATCCCAGATAATGGCCCAAACCACCATTTTCCCCGAAAATGGATCACAAGACCATCGCCATTTTCCCAGAAAATGGCCCATATCCGAAAACCATGAAAACCAACCAATTATGCATGCACCATGATCTCCCCTAGGGATCATCCGCACACTCTGGCTCTGTGCCACACCGCAGGTAACGTCTACGCGTGTGACACCTACACGAGCGATGCCCAGACTCGCGCCTCCAACTCGCGCGTACCTGGCCAGGCCATCCTCTAGTCCCCGCCACTAAAAGGACCACGGAGTCGACACGACAGCGTTACCGTATCGTGCGATCCGGTCGTCGCCCGGCGACAACCCAGGGGATGTCACTCAGTATTATCCACTCCCGAGTGACCAGAGGAGCTCCACCGAGATAATAACCCATCCCGGCTTGGGCTCGTGATACGCACACTCCCAAAAATCATTTACGCCAATAAAACATGATTTTTCCAATAAAATAAAATACAAGTGCATGCATCATGTAAATGCCAATTTCAATGCTCGACAAATAAATTCAACCATAGCACAACAAATCAAGCAACTCCGTCCTCCATCCATCCGACCCCCGAACTCCTCGGACTCAGTCCGGAATCAGCGAACCAACCAAATAATTTATTGAAAGAGTAAAATACATTTAAATCTAAAAGTAGCGTTTGGAAAATACTTACAGCGCTATATAGGATTTTTAGAAGGTTCGGCGCGAAGCGAACGGCGATGCGAAAGCAACGTAACAGTGCAAATGCACTGTTCCCGTGGGTCGCAAAATACCCACTTTTGACCGGGGACAAACCAAGACACCAAATTGATAGGGAAAGGTCTAGAGATGTTTATGAAGCTAGTGGAAGTGAGTTTTGGCCGTGGGTGGCGGCGAAAACGCCGGTAGGGGCGGAAAAAGGGCAAATCGGAGTTGAGCTCGTGGGAGCCGCTCCGGTGACCGTCTGAGGCCGGGGATGGGTGGGTTAGGTCGGTAAGGAGTAGGGGAAGAAGTGGTGAAGAGGTGGTGGCCGGAGGTGGAGCGACGGCGGCGGATCGAGCCACAAACCGTGCGGCTTGAGGAGCTTTTTCCGGCCAAACGGCCGGCCGGTTGGGGCTGGGAACGGGAGGGGATGGTCACCGGCCGGAGGGGAAGCGACCGGTGGGGGCGGTGAGGGACACGGCGCCGGCGAACGGCGGGGCTGGGCGGTTGATGCCTCACGGCGTGGGTGAGGAGAGAGAGAGAGGAAGAGAGACGCGGGGAGAGAGAGAGAAACCGAACGGGAAAAAGAAGAAAAAAAGAAAAAGAAAAAGAAAAAAGAGAAAAAGAAAAAGAAGAGGAAAAGAAAAGATGAAGGAAAATTAATGAGGTCCAGTCCTCACGTCGGAAGTCCAAAAACTGATCAGCCGAAAACGGTAAAAACATAAAACGATTAAAATAAATTAACACTACATCAAATAAATAAATAAACACCAATAAAATATTTTAAACACATCAATAAGCTAAAATAAAATAAATAACTAGTAAAACCAATTATTTAAATTTTTAAAACCAAAAACAAGCCAAAATAAATTAAATCACAATTTAAATCCGACAGTCTAAAAAAAATCCATTTAAAACTCGATAATTTAAAATAAAAGCACCATAAAATATTTAATTAAATTAAAATATTCCTTCAGTGAAAATACACTTAAAAGCGGGTCATCACAAATAGTCCTAACTTCGACCATGATGGCTGCAGAAAATTATAATAATATTAAAAATATTAAAAATGATAATAATATTTAATTATAAAATAATTAAATTAGGAGATTTATTGAAAATTGGACTTCAATATTTTTGAGATGAAAAACAACTATTAATGATTTGCTTAATAATATTTTAAAGGCAATATAACAATTTGAAAGAGAACATAGTTTTTATTAAGTAGACTATTATCTCCTATTCATAATACTTTTTTTAATACTTAATTTTGAAAACAACAGGGTATCAATATCAAAATACACATTATTTCTTAGAAAATATTCAAGGGTAATACTCATCATTTTGAGACTTCTATCCCAGTTTCACAATTGTTTGAGTATTTTCTATATCTTTGGTGAGATTTTCTTTATTAAGACTACTACCTTTACTAGGTTTTTGTTTTTACCAAAATTTATCATTTTAAGTTGATTTTATTTTAACCAAGAATTTTTCAACTTCAATGCTAACCTATATATATATATATATATATATTTTGTAATTTCTATTATAAGGGTTATAATATATTTTTATTATGGGGCCTATTCAAGGTGGGGGACCGCAGGCGAGGGCCTCGGTTGCTTACCCGTCAGTTGGTTGCCTACCCACGTAAACTTTGAACGTAATAAAAACATTCTCAAATCGTAGGCAACCCTGTCAGCTGGTGGCCTACTCGTAGCTGACCATTTAACGGGCCTTACTTTGCTTACGATTTGCTAAAAGCAGGGAAAGGTTTAGTAGTTTCAGTTAGCCCCTTGTCTAAAAGCATCCCTATTCAGTTTCTCATCTTTATCTCTATAATTTAAGTCAAAATCATATTTTCTGAAATTTTTTTTTAAAATTTATTTATCTTCTAAAAACCTCATATATCACATTTCCAATCCATATCTCTGTTCTTTTAAATAATATTTATCTATTATTTTTTATTACTTTTTTATCTTTCTTCCATTTACAATCTTAACTACTAACTCTTTTGTCTTATTATCTTTTTTTTTTCAAATATCAGTTTCTACTAAATATTTATATGATTTTGACTATCCAATACAGTATTTTTTTTTAAATTGAAATTTGTATTATAAAAATAGAATTTTTTTTAATTAGTGCATTTTCTAACGTGATGACAAATTTAATTAGAAGATCAAGGTTTATCAATTTCTCTAATGAGGATCCGTAGTCACGTATTGATGATAAAATTTTTTAATTGGACATAACAGTAATATTTTATGTCTTTTCTCAAACGGAAATATTTTTTATTTTTTTTCCAACGGAAATAGTTTTTGTTTTTTCTCCAACAGTAACTTTTTTTATCTTCTCTCAAACGGTAACATTTTTTGTCCTATATGTAATGATAACTCTTCCCTCTATAAATACGCATATTGCTAGTATTCACATAATCACAAACTCAAGCCTCATTTCATCTATAGAAGCAAACTACTATTGTATCATTTGATCTCTCACTTCTTTCATCAAATGGCTCGTACCTTTTTTCGCAAATTACTGACATACGTATCCTCTGAAGATGATAGCGATATTCATAATGAGGAGGCCGATGGACAGTCATCGAGGCATCGTGGCAAAAGCCAACGTCGTAAGTTTATTCGGCGTGATCATCTTCAGGGGCACGAGTGCCTATTTTGTGATTACTTCGCTGAGGATCCAGTATATCCCTCGAATCTATTTCGAAGAAGATTTCATATGAGCCGTCCTCTATTTCTTCGTATTCTAAATGAAGTATAGTCTTACGAACCGTACTTCATACAGAGAAGAGATAATGCCGGAAGATTCGGTTTATCTTCTATGCAAAAAATAACAGTAGCACTTAGAATGCTGGCATATGGGATTACTGGAGATTCTATGGATGAATACATACGTATTGGTGAAAGCACCGCAATGGAGAGCCTCAAAAAATTCTCTGAGACAATAGTAAGTGTTTTTTCAGAAGAATATCTACAGTCTCCAAATGCTAATGATTTAGCTCGATTGCTTGTAGTTGGTGAACAATGGGGATTTCCAGGAATGCTGGAAAGCATTGATTGCATGCATTGGAAGGGAAAAAATTGTCCCACAGCCTGGAAAGGTATGTACTCCGGCCACATCCGTGAACCAACTATTATTTTAGAAGCAGTTGCTTCATATGATCTTTGGATATGGCATGCATTTTTTGGTATGCCCGGTTCACATAACGATATTAATGTGCTAGAGAGATCTTTTATTTTTACGAAACTTGCCCAAGGGCGTGCTCCTCCAGTCAATTATACTATCAATGGCAACGAGTATACTATGGGCTATTATCTTGTAGATGGTATTTATCCCAAGTGGCAAACTTTTGTGAAGACGGTTCCATCACCACGGGGCAATAAGAAAAAAATTTTGTGAAAGCACAAGAATCCGCAAGAAAAGATGTCGAGCGTGCATTCGGGATACTTCAATAATGATTTGCTATCATTCGTGGACCTTCCCGAATGTTCAAAGTGAAGGAACTAACAAATATAATGAAAGCATGTGTTATTCTACATAATATGATCATTGAAGACGAGCGTGATGATAGTGATTGTTTGAACATTGAGTATGATCAACTTGATGATAATCTCCCCGAATTGTCGCACAATCATACAACTGATCTTACGGACTTCATCCAGTGTCATCATCATATTAGAGACAGCTCGGCACATCATCAGCTTCAAGAAGATCTAATTGAACATTAATGGCTATTATATTCCCAACATTAGTCGGGGTCGCATTATATTAGGCCATTTCCTTCATGTTATTTTAACCTATATTCCACTTAATCTGCTTTGCATTTGTATTTCCTTAATGTTAGTAGTGACTATATTAATGGTAATCAGGTTTGGCACTTGTAATTCTTTGAGTATAATAGTGGACAATTATTTTAAAAAATTTATAATGTTAGTAGTATTGTAATGTCCAATTTACAAGCACAAAAATATGTGTTGTCACTATCATCAAAAGTACAAAAAAATATTTACAATAGCTATAAACATATATCATTGTTTGAAACATAAAATAAGAAACTAGACCAATAAATTCTCAATCAATCCAAATCATCTGCATGACTGCGTCTTGCCATGATTTCCCTCTAGAGTTGCTGGAAATATTGCCGCTACATTTCTGGCATGACACTTATATCCATCATCATAATGCGCTGATCTAATTTCTTCTTCGCGAGCTCCACTTTCTCAGCCTCCAACCTCAATCTTTCGTCCTCATGACATAATTTTTTTAACTATGTCTCCTTGTCATACTCCATCTTCTCGGCTTTAAGGCGATAAAACTCTTTCTCCTAAGAGCGTGACTCATCCAAAAGAGTATACTTCATCTTCCTGAGTTGGAAATTTTCCTATGCTTGCCTACCTTGGGCCTTTCGTTTTCCTTTCTCAGCTTTCCTTCTAATTGGTCGGTCGGCCTCGATAACTTCATTCTCCATCACATGATCCGCCTCGATATCAAAAACTGAGTCAACTGTAGCGCCAAAACATCGAGTTGGGGTCGGGGATGGGGACATTGTCTTCCTTCACTTTGGATCCTCCTTTGTGGCGCGCCAAATCCACTTAGGTTGGTCCTTCAACAGGTGCCAACAATGCTCGAACTGGGAAATTTTAGAGTAAAACAAGTAAGGATACATGGGAAATTTTACCTTATCTTTTTCAGTCATGCCACTTTGATTTAACCCTTCAATTTGGGCAAGTTTTGCACAAAATCTGTTCGTGGCCTTCTGGATAACCGACCACCGATGAGTTAAAGATTTTATTGTCCGCTCATTTGTGGTTTCTTTAAATTGCTGGAAGTACTCAAAGATTTTTTCCCAAAGTTGGGAGTGTTTTTGATCTGTTCCCTGGACAGCATCAAGGCTACAATTTAGCCATGCAGAGACAAGTAACTTGTCTTCTTCGATGGTGAAGGTAGCACCCCTAACTAATTTCCTAACGCCGATAGGCTCGCTAGGGGGTAGGGGTGGAGAGTCATCAAGGGTCAATGGAGATTGAACACTTTGCCCACCATAAGTAGGGTCGAGTTGAGGATCTTGACTAAGGAGGTTGGTGAAGTACATATGTCCAGGGTCTTGTGAATCCATCTCTAAAAGCGAGGTGAAAATGTTAGATTTTTTATCCAATAAGTTTGGGGTTTAGTCCGGTTGGTTGGCTAAGAAACCAATTGGTATGATCTTGGAAAGTTGGCCACCCACTGATGGCTGCAACAACCGGTTGCCAGTATCCCCACAAGCGGTTGTCATCATCACAGCCGATGGGGTTTAGTTTACACATGATTTATCTATCACAACATAATACCAAACAACATACAAATCACAATAATGGTAAATAAGAGCATCCCCATCCGATTCAATTACACTATCGAATATATTATTAATTAAAAAGGCTCAGAATGATGTAAATATTGACAGCATGCATAAGCAAGGAGCCCAACATCAAATGGCTGCAAAATCTCACCCGAACCCTGATTGCCTTTTGTGGAAAGTACCACAAACTGCAATATGGCCATTTAGGTGAGGATTACCCCGTCATATCGATGGGGCCCGACTAACACTTGTGACTAAACCCGCACTATAAAACCATCATCACAGCCTAATAACAACCCCCTCCCCCGAGAGATACGCAACACTGCAAATGGGGCAACACGAAATAAAAAACTAGAACATCAGGTGAACTATAGAAAAGCTTGTATATTAGCAAAGGACAGTTGAAATATTACAATAAGAATCATATAGAAAATGAGCACAAAAATATAGTTGAAAGCAAGGGATGCATACCTATATACAAGGATTATATATATTTAGATGGAGATTGAAAGAAATGTGGCATTTTAATTATTAGTTTTGTTACTTATTAACAGTGATGATGCAGTGTTGTCATTTAGAAAGAAATTATGAAAATCTGATTTGGTTAAGGTTCTCACAAGTAGTGCTCTTAAGTTAATTCTAGAATAGGAAAAATGAAGATAAAAGGTGAATTTGTGTTCAAAAAGAAACTTTAACCAAGATCAAAATGATTGTAGTATTGTTAATTTCTACTTTACATTAATCGACAGCCAGATTCCAAGTTAAAAGAGAGAAGTGGCAAATGGTATCAATATTAGTGCAGTTGGGAAAGGCAAAGGCAAAGATTAAATATATGATTTTCCAGTTCAAATAGCTAAATGGGTAAATCATGTGTAATCCATAAAATTTTCACAACAACCGAACAGTATATGAAGGGAAATCAAAATACAAAAATCATCAACATGACTGAAAATGAAGGAAAATCATCACAGAAAAATCATCTCCATTTTCACACCAACCAAACATCATACATGGGAAAATAAGCACAGTAAACCATGGAGATTTTCGTAGCAACCAAACATGTGAAGGAATATCATCACAGAAAATCAACATTATTTTCGCAGCAACCAAACAGTAGAGGAAGGAAAATTAGGCCAGAAAAATCGTGGAGAAAATTGCAGCAACCAAACATTATATGAAGGAAAATTAGCACAGAAAATTTGTGGACATTTTCGGGGTTCCCAAATAGTATATGAAGGAAAATAGGGCAGAAAATGCAAGCTCATTTTCTCAGCAACCAAACAGATGCCGAACGGAAAATCAAGAGTTTAATCTCCCACATTTTCGTACCAACCAAACAGCAATGGTAAATTACAACCCAACACACAAAAAGCTCACATTTTCATAGCAACCTCACGTATCGATGAGGAAATTCCAAGCAATTTCATCGTAGTTAACATTTTCGGCACAAATTAACAGCGGTGAGAAGCAGAGAATGCATGAAGATTTCCAAGCAACCAACCAGCAAAAAAAAAAAATTTAAGATCAAACCGATTAAAATAGATCCCAAATCAACAGGTGCCAAGATTTATATGATACGCACATACCAAATTACAAAAGGGAGAGGCTTCGCACACAGAGAGGAAGAGATACGGCACTGTTCAGCGGGAGAGGGGATGGAGAGCACCAACCGTTGAGAGCAAGGAGAACGCGGAACAGGGAATAGAAATGAGATTTGGGGATGTACAGTAGGTCCCTAAAGATGGGGATTATCTATACACCCCGAAAAATAGCACCGCATTTTAGGGAATCGGATGGAGTGAGGGTTTTATCAAAAATCCTAAAAACTTCATCAAATTATAGGAAAATGAGGGAGATGTAGAACCAGATGAGGATGCTCTAGGACGGATCTTTCTCCAAATTTATTGAGAACCTCATTTTTTGGGGAGGAAAATCTTCAAAAAAAACACAAATAACCCTAACAACTAGAACCTGAAGTCAATAGCAATGTAGCACCAAACAAATAAAAAGACGATGAACATCTCAAATAATCTAGACCCGATCTATCTGTTCTCAAAATACCTTTGAGCAAGTGGGGAATCGTGAGAAATAATTCTTGATATAAATTTGGGGGTAAACCAGGAAGAACTATCCAAACTGGTACCAACGAAGGCTATTTATCTTCATTAAAATCCGGTGACCATTGGAAACAACAATAAGGAACCCCATCTACATTAGTGGCTTCTTTCAATAGTGCCTTCAAAAAATCAGGTTCATTCGAGAACCTCACAAAAATATTACCTGGCCTTTCCATTGCCGAGACCACTGGTTGCTTCTCCAATCCCCATCAATTTCTGATAAATGAGCGAATAGCATCCAAAGATGGGCGTTGTTGGATGAATTTCATCACCATTGAAAATTTGAAAGGTGCTACAGATCTATCTATTTCTTCCTTAGTGAACAAAATACAGAACTTGCCATCAATGATTTTAAGAGGATGCAGGGGAACCTCCACCACAGGGATCGGTTGAAGCGATTGTACAACCATATCAACAAAAGTTGTAACAGCCCGCTAATTCTTATCTCTGTACCATTCTCTTCTCTTTTCTTTTCACGCATAGTAGACGGCAAGATAATCCGTTTTGGATTATTTCCCGACAGCAATCACATCTCTCTTGTCTTTACCCTCATCTGGAATCACGCGTATAGATTATCTTTTCCGTAAATCACGTAATTTGTTCTTCACCGACAGCTGTAAAATCATGAACAGTTTTATCCTAAGCGTTGTACCTCGATGGCGTTTTCCCGGATCTTATCCATCGAATTTCAAAGTATTAGATAAGCTTGTTTTTAAAGTAGCACAATTATAATAATTTAATGAGCTCTGAAAATATTATAATTGTGGATAATTATTTAGATTAAATATTTTAGTTGTTTTAAGATATTAAGATGCTTAATTTTACGTTGATAACTCTTATTTAAATTAATTGGTTTTATCATCTTCGATTAATTAACGGTACTTTATCATTTTATATAATGATGAGGAAATATTATTTTATAAATTTTAGTTTATAAAATAATATTCTACCTTAATTCATCCACAACAACTGTGGAGTACGTATTATATTTATGTTACTTATAATGCGTGGGGCCACAACAACTGTGGAGTACGTATTATATTTATGTTACTTATAATGCGTGGGGCCACAACAACTGTGGAGTACGTATTATATTTTATGTTACTTATAATGCGTGGGGCCACAACAACTGTGGAGTACGTATTATATTTATGTTACTTATAATGCGTGGGGCCACAACAACTGTGGAGTACGTATTATATTTATGTTACTTATAATGCGTGGGGCCACAACAACTGTGGAGTACGTATTATATTTTATGTTACATGAAGTATGGGCCACAACAACTGTGGAGCATACACTACATGAGACACAGCAATTGTGACATGTAGAATACGTGGGGCCACAACAACTGTGGAGTACGTATTATATTTTATGTTATGTGTATTCATGGGGCCACAACAACTGTGGAGCATGAAGTATGGGGCCACAACAACTGTGGAGCATACACTACATGAGACACAGCAATTGTGACATGTAGAATACGTGGGGCCACAACAACTGTGGAGTACGTATTATGTTTTATGTTACTTGAATACGTGGGGCCACAACAACTGTGGAGTACGTATTAATGCACGTTATTAATCAAGACAATTGAATAATATTCTAAGTTTATGTTAAGTCCAGTTTCAGATCAAATACATGATAAGTCAAGTTGCAGATCAAGTTCATGTTATGTTATGCTCACATGTTATGTTCCAAGTTCACATTCATATTATGTTATGTTCACGTTCACATTATGTCACAAGTTCACGTTTATGTCATGTTATGTTCAAGTTTATGTTATTTTCAAGTTCTTATTTATGTTATGCATGTTTATGTTGTTTGTTCATGTTATGTTTTAAGTTTAAGTTCATGCCATGTTAAGTGAAGTTTAGTTCACGTTTAAGTTCTGGTTAAGTCATGCTATATGTCAAGTTATACTATGTTTATGTATGACTATAATTATGCATTTATGCTTTTACTACCATGCATGCATTTTTAACCTGTGTGTGAGTTTTATGTTAACTTACTGAGATTTGTAATCAAATCTCACTGTGGTAGTCCCAACTACCATTCCCCCCGAATGGTAGATCTTGTTACAGGACCCAAAGGAGAATTGGAATCTGACCAACTGAATACGGTCGACTAGGCCACGGTGCGATGTTGATGATGGTATAGTATTTAACTTAGGTTAATACTTGTACTTTTGGAGTTGTATCTCAAGTATTCTTTTGATCACAACCATTTTAGACTAGTGTGGTGATCACGGCTTTTTAGTATGCCTTTATGTATGAAATATGTTTCAAGTATTTGGGATA
>QGSO01000382.1:646151-728879 GCA_011037825.1 Carya cathayensis | reverse complement strand
TTAAATATTTTAATTGTTTTAAGATATTAAGAGGTTTAATTTTACGTTGAAAATTCTTATTTAAATTTAAGTGTTTTATGCACTTTGATTAATTAATGATACTTTATCATTTTATATAATGATGAAGAAAATATTATTTTATAAACCTTAGTTTATAAAATAATATTCTATCTTAATTCCTCTCAGTGTAGTTATTAAGTGTTTTATTAATTTAAATGTTTTTATCATCTTCGATTAATTAACGGTACTTTATCATTTTTATATAATGATGAGGAAATATTATTTTATAAATTTTAGTTTATAAAATAATATTCTACCTTAATTCATCGTGGTGTTTTATTTAAAGTGTTTTATTTAAAATAAAACATTTACGCGTTTTAATCAGTGTTTTAACTCACTGTTGGTTTATTTGAGAATCCCGAAATGTAGGATTGAAGCGTTATACTCTGGCCCTACCTTTTTCTCTTCACTTTTTCTTTTTTTCTTTTTTTTTTTCTCTCCCTCTCTCTCTCGTGGCCGACGGATTGAAGCTCCTCCATAGCCGTTCGTGTTGAAGCTCCAGCCGGCGCCACCTCCGGCCGCCGGACCCCACCTCCCACTCCGGCCTCTTCCTCTCCCTCCGGCGAGTCCAACCACGCCGGTGGTGTACTAAACCGACTTCTCACTCTCTCTCTTTCTCCCTTCAAAGATATGGGTCTCTAGGGGTTTTTCTCATTTTTGGACCACCATACACGGCCAAATCAACCACCAAGCACCACCATTGGACTCACCTCATCAAGGGCTTCCTCCCCATGTCTTTCTTTTTCCCAAACTCTCACTTTTTTCATATGGGTTTCTCAAAAACACCCGTTCGGTTTCACCACCGTGCGCCGCCGTACACGGCCACCCGTGGTGTTTCACCACCACCATCTTGTTCCTCTCATCCTCATGAACCTCCCCAAGAAATTTCATGACCAACGGACTTCGTAGAGCCCTCACTCTCCTACACTCTCCAAGGCCAAAAATGGTTTCAAACGGCCGATCCGCCAGCCGTTAGCCACCGTCCGACCACCACCTCGCTACCACAGCTCCACCACATGTTCATCTACCTATCCCTAGCTTGCCATGAAGTTCTATGAATTTTCGCTACCTCGCGTTTCCGCTCACCGTTCGGATTTACTGTTCATGGCGTGACGCCGCCGTGCTCCGCCACCTTTGACCATCACAAGGCGACCGTGAGTCTTCCAAGACCACGCCTAGCCTTTCTCAAGCCCAAACTACCACTTTATGTGGTGGACAGACATCGTACCACCACGTATGCTCCTCCGACGCATCCCCCGAATGGTAGATCTTGTTACAGGACCCAAAGGAGAATTGGAATCTGACCAACTGAATACGGTCGACTAGGCCACGGTGTGATATTGATGATGGTATAGTATTTAACTTAGGTTAATACTTGTACTTTTGGAGTTGTATCTCAAGTATTCTTTTGATCACAACCATTTTGGACTAGTGTGATGATCACGGCTTTTTAGTATGCCTTTATGTATGAATTATGTTTCAAGTATTTGGGATATATTTAGTTTGGTGCATAGTATTGCTAAAGAAAAAGATTATCCGCTGCGAATATTGCATAATGCTAGATGCATGTTAGGAACATTGCATCTTATATGTCATGAACGGGGGCAGGTAACCTTGTGTTGCATGTCTCGACGCTTCAAATGTCCGTTCAATCCCAAGCGAAATTTGGGGGCGTCACAAAAGTCCTTTGTCTATTCACAGGCACCGACGAGCCAGAAGGGCCCCTGGTGGCAGCCATCAATTCTCCACAAAGTCAGCAAACCAAAACCCTAGCAGAGCCAAAAATTGGCAGCAGAGCCAAAAAAAATGCCCCACTTCCCAAAAAACTTGAATCTCGCACTTGAAACCAACTCCAAACCGCCAAAACCAATCCCCCCCCTCCCCCAAAAGAACATTAGGAAAGCCCTTTTCAACTTGAGTAATTCTACTCATCATCTCATAATATGATATTAGATGCTTTGAGACTGTTTATTATATTTTATTTGTGAACTTATCATTTAATGTCATATTATAAAATGATGAGAAAATAGAAGGTGAGTTGATTTTTTCTTTCGGCGTGCATGTTATGGTTACCAGGTTATGCCTATTGACATGTTTGACTATGGAATTAGCCGCTTTTCCTTTCAAATCGATAATTTAGGTTGATTTTTACCTTTTACAGAAACAATTCAAATTCACTTTTACAGTTGATTTTGATCTCAATTTTAATCCTTTGTTTTTTTGTAGTATTCTCATTTAATTATGTATTTTAATTTTACACAATAATTAGGATTTTGCATTTTCAAGAGAAATTCTCATAATTTCGGATTTTTTTATTTGAGCCAGCCTCTTGGGCTTTAGAATTTGATTTTGAATTCTATCAATAAACGTATTTCATAGAGTTTTCAACTTTTTATTTTTATTTTTTCACCTTTTTCTCAATTGCAATCCTTAGTTCTTGTTAGTTCATTAGTAACTAGAATAATCTTAATTTTGTCCCGCGTCAACGGCCATCCTAGCTAGTTGACATACATAGCCTGCAACAGAAGTTTATTTAATGGGGGCGGAAAAAATTATATTTTTATAGGATGTTCATTGACCAAAGTTGCACCCTACAAGAATTTATAGAAGTGGAAGATGATACTGAAAACTCAGATGTTTTAATTCTTAGGAGATATTCACAAATACATGAGGGCTCTAAATAGACTAATTATTAGAGTATAATTAAGCAGTATCACATATGCCATTGGATTTTTATTTCATAACTATTTTTTAAAACTTCAATTAGAAATTAAAGCCACGTTTTTTATAAAACTCAAATGCCATGGGCGGAAACTTTAACGGTACATAAGATCAATATGCGTTTTTTAAATAAAGCTAAGGTAAGGATTAAAATGGTATGGACAGTAGTAAAATTTCTTGACTCAGTCCCGAGTTTCCGGTCATGCATTAAACATTGAATAATGCTATGTACAAGTTCTAGATAGATAAGCCTCACGTAAGCCATTTGTAAAAAAGAAGATCCCATTAATAAAGAATAGTTTTTTACACTTATTTATTTTTTAAAGTTTTATGTGGGGTCAATTGTTTTGCAATGGCTTGTATGTGACTTATCTATTTGAGACTTGTACAAATCATTTCTCTTAAACATTAATCTCAACAAAAAAACATAATGCATGTAGTTCAAGATGCAGATAAATTACCAGGATATTCAGTGACCTAAAATTGCATGATGACATGAACCTATAAGTGAAAGAAGATACTTAAAACTTGCTTTAATTACTAGGAGATTGATGAATGTGCTAAAATGCATTCTAAATACCCTATTATTGGATTAAAATGCTAAAATATGAATATAAATCATAGAAATTACTGTGTATTATTAAATTGAGTTCCTATTTACGTTGGGATGCTTCTAAGTAGTTTTTTATGTTTAATTTCAGAGTTTATAAAAGAGCAAGTCAAAGCTTAGTCAAATTCAAAGGAGAAGCTTCATGGGATTTGATAGCAATTTGGATCAAGAAAAAAAATACAAAAGAAAACTGCAAGAAGTCCAAATCTGAAATTTTCTAGGAGACAGTCTAGACATACTTTAGTATTTGGCCATAACTTTTTACTCACATACCGGATTTATTCGATTAATCTTGATTCATTAGAAATCTATCTTAAAGGGCTATAACTTTGTCTCTAATAAAGATTTCCAAATTCGAACTCCTGAAGGGCGTACGTGGCTGTAAAGATGAGTCCTAAAATTTAGGCGAGTTTTCTATGCAGAAATTAATAAGATATTAGGGTTTCTTTCCTACCCTATATAAGAATATCATTATCACGAAATAGGGAGGAGAGGCACAAAAGGCACATTTGAAGAGAGGAGAAAATCACTTCCATAGCCACCGTTCGTTTCAATTTTCTCTGGAGATTTTTGTTGTCCAGTATATTTATGAGTAACTAAATTCTCAAGTAGGGTTAGGGATGAACCTACACATTAGATGGTATTTTTAATTTATTTTTAATTTATGTATTTGATTTTCAATTACTAAAACTCTTTTTTTTAATCATTCTCAATTCATCGTTGATGTTTTTGTGATACCCCGTTTTTACGTGTATTTTCACTGAAGGATTGTTTTTAATTTAATTAATATATTGGTTTATTTATTTTAAATTATTGTATTTTAATTGGTTTTTATTTTATTTAATGCGGTGTTTAATTTATTTTAGTCGTTTTATACTTTTTTTTTTAAATCGTTTTTGACGGATCAGTTTTTGGTTTCCGGAGTGAGGATTGGACCTCATTTCTTTTCTTTTCTCTTTTTCTTTTTCCCATTTTCCTTTTATTTTTATTCTTTTCTTTCATTTCTTTCTTTTTCTTCTTCATTTCTTCCCCGTTTTCTCTCTCTCCACGCGCTGCCTCTTCCATTTCGACTTCCCGTCGCCGACCCTTTGGCCGCCCAGTACGCCACCGTCCGGCCGCCGTGTAGTACACCACCCCCACCAAAATCTTCCCTTCCCACCGGTGATCACCCCCACCAATTTTCAGGGCCATCCGTCCAGCCGTTAACCGCCACGCACGGCTGGAAGTCACGGCCCCAACCCTGTTTTTCCTCTCTGTTGCAGGTTTCTTTCTCAGCCCAGAACCGCCGCTTGCCGGCAGCTTGGCCTACACCACCCACCTAGTTTTCTTCCCCTCCCACCGGTGAACATCCCCACCAAGTTTCACCTCCATCTGAGCCACCGTTAGCCGCCACGAGCTCCTCCAAGCCACACGGTTTTTTAGCTTTTCCGGCGCCGTCGCTCCACCTCCGGCCACCACCTCTTCACAACTTCTTCCTCTACCGCTTGCCAACCTAAACCACTTAATTTCTGCCCCAATCCGTTGCCGGAGAAGCTCCCACGAGCTCAACTCCGTTCAGCCCCTTTTTGGCCTTCCACCGCCGTTTCTACCGCCACCCACAGCCAAAGCTCGCTTCCTTTAGCTTCATAAACATCTCAAGACCATTCCCTATCAATTTCGTGTCTTGGTTTGTCCCCGTTCGAAAGTGGGTAATTTATTACCCACGACCACAGTATAAAATACACTGTTACGTTGCTTTTTCTCCGCCGTTTGCAACGTCGCGAGCTTTCAAAAAATACCGTATAGCGCTATAAGTATTTTCCAAACCCTACTTTTAGATTTAAACATATTTTGCTCATACAATATATATTTATCTGCTGGTTGGTTGATTCCGGACTGAGTCCGAGGAGTTCAGGGGTCGGATGGATTGAGGACGAAGTTGCTTGGTTTGTTGATTTATGGTTGGTTGGTTGTGTTGTGCATCGAGATTGCATTTACATGGTGCATGCACGTGCATTTTATTTAAATTGAGAAAAAATCATGTTTTATTGGCGTAAATGGATTTTTGGGTGCGTGTGTACCACGACCCCAAGCCGGGATGGGGTATTATCTCGGTGGAGCTCCTCTGGTCACTCGAGAGCGTAATATACTGAGTAACGTCCCCTGAGTTGTCGTTGGGCGACGACGGGAGCTGGGGCTAGAGGATGCTTGGCTACGAACGCGCCGGGCGCGGAACTGGGCATCGCTCTACGCACCGACTCCGTGGCCCTTCGCTAGCGAGGGCTAGAGGATGCTTGGCTACTAACGCGCGGGGCGTGGAACTGGGCATCGCTCGTTAGGTGTCATACGCGTGGTCATTACCCGCGGTGTGGCACAAGAGCTAGGGTGTGCAGATGACCCCTAGGGGAGGTCATGGTGCATACGGATTAATTGGTTAATGGATTGAGTTGGATATGGGCCAAATGAGACTTTTGGAGTGATATTTGGAAATGTTATGTTTTTGGGCCAAATGAGATTTTTGGCGTGCGTGGAAAAATATGGTTTTATGGGTTTTGTGCATTGGCATTCTTTCATGCATATTGTTTGAGTTTTAATATGTTTTTATCTAGTGGTGTTTGGATATTACTTACCTACGGCNTCGAAAGTGGGTAATTTATTACCCACGACCACAGTATAAAATACACTGTTACGTTGCTTTTTCTCCGCCGTTTGCAACGTCGCGAGCTTTCAAAAAATACCGTATAGCGCTATAAGTATTTTCCAAACCCTACTTTTAGATTTAAACATATTTTGCTCATACAATATATATTTATCTGCTGGTTGGTTGATTCCGGACTGAGTCCGAGGAGTTCAGGGGTCGGATGGATTGAGGACGAAGTTGCTTGGTTTGTTGATTTATGGTTGGTTGGTTGTGTTGTGCATCGAGATTGCATTTACATGGTGCATGCACGTGCATTTTATTTAAATTGAGAAAAAATCATGTTTTATTGGCGTAAATGGATTTTTGGGTGCGTGTGTACCACGACCCCAAGCCGGGATGGGGTATTATCTCGGTGGAGCTCCTCTGGTCACTCGAGAGCGTAATATACTGAGTAACGTCCCCTGAGTTGTCGTTGGGCGACGACGGGAGCTGGGGCTAGAGGATGCTTGGCTACGAACGCGCCGGGCGCGGAACTGGGCATCGCTCTACGCACCGACTCCGTGGCCCTTCGCTAGCGAGGGCTAGAGGATGCTTGGCTACTAACGCGCGGGGCGTGGAACTGGGCATCGCTCGTTAGGTGTCATACGCGTGGTCATTACCCGCGGTGTGGCACAAGAGCTAGGGTGTGCAGATGACCCCTAGGGGAGGTCATGGTGCATACGGATTAATTGGTTAATGGATTGAGTTGGATATGGGCCAAATGAGACTTTTGGAGTGATATTTGGAAATGTTATGTTTTTGGGCCAAATGAGATTTTTGGCGTGCGTGGAAAAATATGGTTTTATGGGTTTTGTGCATTGGCATTCTTTCATGCATATTGTTTGAGTTTTAATATGTTTTTATCTAGTGGTGTTTGGATATTACTTACCTACGGCACCATTTTTGGTATCGTAGATTTCGATTCAGAGATCGAGG
Organism: Carya cathayensis; assembly: GCA_011037825.1. Lineage (NCBI taxonomy): Eukaryota > Viridiplantae > Streptophyta > Magnoliopsida > Fagales > Juglandaceae > Carya > Carya cathayensis. Next base: position 721,893 of record QGSO01000382.1, on the reverse strand, counting down.
AGGAGGAGGAGGCTGAGCCCGAGGATGCGGCTCCTCCGGAGTATTGAGTTGAAGTTAATGCTTTGTATTTGGCTTTGAATAATATTTGTAGTTCGTAATATTTTATTATGTATGTTTTAAACAGCTTTGTATTAAATTAAGAAAAATTCTGGTACTTAGTTATGACTTTGCTATCTGCTGCGTGTCTTTTCGTGCACATTTGTTGCTTACACACACTTTGCACTCGTCGATAGGATGGTGACCCATGTTGTCACCATCCGGACGTCTCGATTTCCCTGTGTCCGTGCGTGGGACTTTGGGGGCATCACAGTTTTCTTCTCCAAATAATCATAAAATTTATTCTGTTTATAGATTTAGTCATGCTTTTTCTATTGAATGGATTACTTCTTTGATTATGTTTGGATCAATTATTTATGTATATTGATTTAGTTCTTTGTTGCAATATCACTCCCTAAGTAGATTGTCGTCGTTGAATTTTCTCAATAAGGATAATAATTTACGCATTTTAAAAGTGGTGAATGATTTTTCAAAGGGTTACATTTTGTTTAATTTTGGTTTATAAATCTATACCTTCTAATTGGAAATTTCAGAAATTGAGTTCCCAATTGAGTTATCGAATGAATTAAGAATAATTAAAATACCGGATTTGTGCAAGAGATTCCCGACACTCTACTGTTTATCAAATTTGAGTACTTTTTCTGTTAATCACTTTGCTTCACTTTAATTTGCAGTTAAAACTAATTTTTGTTCTCTATTACTTATTTAATATTTTTCTTTAGTTTCTTTGTTCCTTCTGCTATTCTTTTAAATTGTCTCCTTGTAGAATCAATACCCCAAAGCTATGCTACAACTACCGCGGTATTCTTTGGGCGTAATCAAATATTATTACGGGACAAAAGAGACACGGCTCGCTTAATGGAGAATAGAGAGCACATTTCACGAGTTTTTTTTTTAATAATTATTTTAACAAGATTTACGACTAACAATGTATGAACTTCTTAAATTTTTTTGCTAATTTGGTAAAGGCTCTATTTATTTTTAAATATTTATTTAATTTGTCAAACGGTATACAATCTCATGGTAACATATATTAAAGATGTGCATTTCTCCTCTCTTATTTTCAGTACTTTTACGCGTCCTTCTGCAACAACGCATACATGTTGAAAGATATACCAGTTGAACTACGAGTACTGAACCGGCCGGTTGTAAGGGCGCCCTAACATGCCTAGCTGGTTTGTTTTCTCAGTTGAAATGAGATGAGATGAGTTAAGATCAAAATTGAAAGTTGAATAATATTGTTAAAATATATTTTTTTAATGTTATTTCTGTTTTGAGATTCAAAAAAGTTTAATTTTTTATTTTATTTTGTATGTGAATTTGAAAATTTTGTAATGATCAGATTAAACAATAATGATTGTGAAAAGTTGAAAACAAACCAACATTGCGTTTCAAGTAACAAAAAAAATTATAAACAAGGCCTATATATTTCACGCGCGCATGCATGAGTGATCAGTAACTATAAAAATCCAAGCTGGTTGGCTACAACATAAAAGTTAAGCTGCAGGTCAACATGATTCTCTAGACTTCTTATAAGGAATATGAAAGACTTAACTGCTGATTAACCCGATAAATTATTCAAGAAATCTTGGCGGTTCACAATCTTCATCGGCATGATCAATCTAATTAAATATATATATATATATATAGCGATTGGGCATGAAGGTTTTATAAGATCCTCCGAGAAAAGTTTCAACAACATTGGCAGCAACTGCAGCTATTGTAACGATGAGGCACCCGAAAGTAAGAATTTGAAGACAAAGCCATCTTGCACTCCACTTTGGTGTCCCCTTTTGCACGATATACATATCTACAGGGAACTAAAGTACAATGGGCCAAAACGCCATAGTCCCTACGAGTTTAAGCACGTCCAAACATACCGCGGAAAACATTGTTAACAAAGTGATAGGGGTCACGAAAAATGACCTCCAAACCAACCGGAAGAGGTTGAGTTTGTAGCGACAAAATCTCAGGATCCAGAGATGTTGATTTCTTTGGTGATGAATTCATTGTCCGGGAATGTTGTTAATATGGATTCCTCAACCATGGCAAAAATGGGTTGGACAAAAATTTGATATCCACCTGCATGTTGGATTACCATGGCAACACTTGCCAAGTTAAGTAGCCGATACGGTTTATAGAAGCCACTTCTTCATTGTATATGTTAGTGTATATATTAGTATCTTATAATATCCCTAGAATATTTGATTATTCTTGTAATTATGCTATAATTTCCTGTAATTATGCTAAGTTAGAATCTTTCCATATAGTGTATTTCCTCATTGACTTTGGCCTTACTCCACTATATATAGGCCTCCTTTGTATCGTTTGATACACACATAAATATACAATCATATGATTCTTCATAATTCTCTCTATTTCAATATGGCGTTAGAGCCACTACTTTGATCTTCCTGTCCATGCAAGCAGTTTCATTGGTGTTTCCCTACACACCAACCTTGGCTTTCCCTACACTGATAGTGGGATTTTTGTGGTTTTACGTCCCATTTTCACTCTTTTTTTTATCAAATCTAATCATAAATAGTCTTGAGAATTTTATCGGTTTTTTTGTGTCAAGATTCCATTGATACGCTTTTGTACGTGCTCGAACACACTACTTGAATCATCTACAAGTTTGAACACGCGTGGCTCATCTCCATTAGCAACATTCAAGCCCGTTACTGCCCACTCCAAGCCCAACTTCAAGCCCACCCAAGTAAGCCTTCCTAGCCCCCCCCCCCCCCTTTTTATTCTATAAATCGGCCCATTTGGTTCAAAGTCCACCCAAGACCCGTTGACCAGTTGACCCATGACTTGTTGACGGTTGACGAAAAAAAAAAGAACCAGTATGTCTCACTCCTCTCCCAACCTTGACACCATTGTTCATCCTATTGATAATATTTTAGATGGCACTAATTATAATATGTAGGCTCAAAACATCGAAGTCTTTCTTAGAGGACAAAAATTGTGGCCTTATGTTTTTGGTGATATTCTTGTACCCAAGCAAAAAGATGGTGAGAGTCTTGATGCATTTGCATGCCGACTTGAAGATTGGCATAGTAGTCATTATAAAATATTGTCTTGATTTATCAATACTTCTATTCCATCCATCCATAGCATGCTTCCCAAGCATGGTAATGATAAAGTTGCTAGAGATTTTCTTGCTAAACAATACAACTACACTCATGATGCTTCATTGCAGTTTCAGCTTGAGACTAAGCTTTATTAGATGTGTCAGGAATCAGGTCAGTCCATTGCTAATTTCTATTCTCAAGTTAATAATCTTTGGGAACAATTGTCTGCTGCAGATCCTCAACTTAAATGTTCTGAAGATATTGAGTTATTTGCTACCTATTGTGATCATCGCAAATTTATGCATTTTATAATGGCCCTTCGTGAGGATTTTGAATCCACTCGGCATTTCTTTTGCATCATACACCTTTTTCCTCTATTGAGGTTTCTGTTGTTGAACTTATCTCCGAAGAGAGTCATCGTTCAACTATGAAGATGTAGACTCAAAGTCCTAGGATTACTTTTGGGTCTTCTATAGTCTCAGGGCGTTCTCCTTCTCGGTGCTTAAAGACTATCTTCTGAAAATACTGCAAATGTCCTGGTCACTCTGTTACCAATGTCATAAATTGCATAATAAAAATCAGTCTCGAGCCCCCTTGTTGCAAGCTACTGCAGTGGCTTCAACTACTCCTTCTGCACCTGAGTCTGCTGCTGAGATTCCTCAGTGTCCACTACTCTCACTGCTACTGACATTAAGGCATTAATTCATCAGGTTTTATCCTGGTGTTCTAGTGCTTTTTCTGTCACCTCAGGTACATCTCCTTGCTTCTTTGATTTGCATGTTGTAATCACATGACCTCTGATTCTACTATTTTTTTTCTCAAAAATCTGCTTTCTCACCCACTCGGATCTTATATACTGGTGATGGTTCTCATTTATTTGTCAGTCATATTGGGTCCATTTCCTCCCTAACCTTATCTATTGAAAACACACATCTTGTTCTCAAATTACCCTTAAATCTTCTTTCAGTTGGTTAACTTTGTGAGTTAGGTCTTAAACTTACAGTTTGGAATGCTGGTGTTGATGTACAGGATCCACAAACGGGTCAACTCATAGGGATAGGCCGTAACATTGGACTTATGTTCGAGCTCGCTTCTTTGTAGCTTCCATCACATTTGTCTCGCTCCTTTGTTGCTCCTACTATATCTTCCCGGTTATGGCATTCTCGGTTGGGTCATACCTCTCTTCCTCGTGTCTATCTTTTGGCCTCTCAAGGTCACCTAGGTTCTATAGGGTTTGCATCTTTTGATTGTGTCTCCTGTCAATTTGGAAAATGAACTCATTTATCATTTAATATAAGTGAATCTTTTTCAACTACACATTTTGATTCAATTCACTTTGATATTTAGGGTCCTGCACCCACTCCTACTGAGGGGGATTCTCATTATTTTGTTATCTTTGTTGATCATTATTCTCGTTATACATGGTTATATTTGTTACAACATCAATCTGAACTTATTCATGTTTCCCAAACTTTTCACAAAATGGTTCAAACTCAATTTTCTCGTGCAACTAAAATTTTTCGTTCATATAATGCCATGGAATACAATGACAAAACTCTCATTGAGTTCCTGAATCAACAAGGTACACTGTCACATTGTTTTTGTCCCTATACCCCTCAACAAAATGGTTGTGTAGAGCGAACACATCGTCATATCCTGGATATTGTAAGTGCTCTTTCACTACCTGCTTCTTTAGTTGAAAAGTTTTGGGGTGAAGCTGCTCTTTCTGCTGTGTACACTATCAATCGGGTCTCCTCACATGTACTTCACAACAAATCTCCTTATGAGCTTCTCTATGGTATGGTTCCTAACTATTCCCTACTTTGGGTTTTTGGTTCTGTCTGTTTTGTTACTCTTATGCCTCATGAACGAACCAAACTTGAACTCCATTCTCGATTATGTTGTTTTCTTGGTTATGGCTTCACTCAAAAAGGTTATCATTGTTAAGACGCTATCTCCAAATGTCTTTGACCCTCTCGTCATGTGGAGTTTTGGGAACACAAACCATTTACTAGTATCTCCACATTCTTCCCTTCCTCCTTTAACCACTCACTCATATTCACTGATCTCTCTATTGCTCTATTTTTTAACTCTTCTATAGAGATTTCGAACTCCTCAAACAGTTCTTCCACTATTGCATCGAATCCAATTGGTGCATTTGATGGACCACTTGCAACACCGCCCATTTCTTAGCCTTCTCAACTCCTTGAGCCTCATCATTCCAGTCGAGTAAGCATTCCTCCTACTCATCTTCGTGATTATCATTGTTTCTCTATCCTAGCCACCCTCCATGAACCTCAAAACTATCGTGATACTTGTACTGACCCTTTATGGCTGCAAGCTATGTCTGATTAATTGAATGCTCTTGTCAAAACACATACTTTGGATCTAGTGGATTTGCCTCCTGGAAAAGCTGCAGTGGGATGTAAGTGGATTTATAAAACAAAGACTCGAGCAAATGGATCATTTGAACACTACAAGGCTCAACTTGTTGCATGAGGATTCACCCAGGAGTATGGGAATGACTATGAGGAGACTTTTTCTCCTGTTGCTAGACTTACCTCTGTTAGATCTGTACTTGCAGTTGTTGCTGTCCAACGTGGGAAACTTTTTCAAACGGATTTTAAGAATGCCTTCTTTAATGGTGATTTTATTGAAGAAGTTTACATGCAGCCTCCACCTAGCTATGAGCATCCTCCACATAAAGTTTGTCATCTTCGTCGTGTACTTTATGGCCTCAAACAGGCTCGTCTAGCTTGGCCTGAAAAATTCAGTTAATGGTTTCTCAACATTGCTTTCTTTCTAGCCCATATGATTCTGCACTCTTTCTTCACACTACTGGGGCAGGTACCATCCTTCTTCTTCTTTATGTAGACGATATGATTATTATTGGAGATGATATTGCTAGTATTTGAGATCTTTAAGCTTTTCTTAATCAGAATTTTGAGATGACGGATTTGGGACATGTTAACTACTTTCTCGGCCTTGAAATTACTTCAAGTCAGGATGGTTATTATCTCACTCAAGCCAAATATGCCTCTGATTTACTTTCCAAAGTTGGGTTGACAGATAGCAAGATAGCCACTAGTCCACTTAAGTATAATACTAAGCTTCTAGCCACTGACGGTTCTCCACTTGTAGATGCAACACTTTATCGATAGTTATTTGGCAGTATCATTTATCTTACTATCACCAGGCCTGACATTTCATATGATGTTGATCTGGTCAGTTAGTTTATGAGTGCACCTCGATCTACTCATTTTCCTATGGTCTTCGAATTCTATGCTACATCAAGGGTACTCTGTTTCATGGTCTACACTTTTCATCCCACTCCTCTTTGGAGTTGAAGGCCTATCCAGATGCAGAATGGGCTGGTGATCCTACTGATCGTCGCTCCACCACTGGTTATTGTTTCTTACTTGGTACTTCTTTGATTTCATGGCATAGTAAGAAATAGCCTATTGTTGCCTGTTCTAGCACTGAGGGTGAGTATCGCACCCTTGCTAATACGGCATCTAAACTTTTGTGGTTACACTCACTTTTGAAAGATATGGGTGTTCCTCAATTAATAAGTTCTCCTCTTCACTGTGATAATCGTAGTGCCATCCATATTGCACATAATGATGTGTTTCATGAGCATACTAAACATATTGAAATTGACTGTCACTTCATCCACCATCATCTTCAACATGGTGTCCTCTAGTTACACTCAGTTTCTTCTGAAGATAATCTTGCTGATATTTTTACGAAATCCCATTGACCTGGTCGACTTGGTGATCTTGTTTCCAAATTTCAGTTGACTTCACCACCAAGTGTTTGAGGGGAGATATTAGTGTATATATTAGTATCTTATAATATCCCTAGAATATTTGATTATTCTTGTAATTATGCTAGGTTAGAATCTTTCCATATAATGTATTTCCTTGTTGACTTTGGCCTTACTCCACTATATATTGGCCTCCTTTGTATAGTTTGATGCACATAGAAATATAAAATCATATGATTCCTCATAATTCTCTCCATTTCAACAGTCTAGACCTTTGATGGTGGGGATCCAACAATACTATCCTATCTTATAATTGGTTATATTCAACGTACAAATCGTTTGAAAAGAGTAAAAGATGGAAGTCATACATTTTCGAGAAAGGCATAGTACCTGAATTTCAATAAGGACATTGGAGAAATCATATGCTTGAGCTATATCAATCACTTTAAAGATCATCCATGTCTTTTGGGCTCGAGTCACTTAAGGGCCAATGCTCATTCCCGTCAGGCTTCCTTCAAATTAAGTAGTTTACAAAATAAAGTCAAGATCTAAAAGAATAATAAAAATTTATTAGTGAAATAAACTTGCCACTTTAACAATAGCAAGGGCAAGACCAATTGGTGAATAAAGTAGGAACATTACAAGAAAGAGAATGGTGAGCCACCGCAGCTGATGAAAATTGTGAATTTGTAAGAGAACTATTTGAAAGACTCCGAATGCAATGCAATGTGGTTTTCGATAAACATAGCAAGGCTCTTCACCATCACTGCTTTGGTATTTGGCAAACTAGTTTATATCCCCGTTTTAATCAAAATGGCCAAAAGACCCATCAACCGCATACATGATGTTCCAAACACCCATGCATCTTCTATAACGGCAAACTAATTGAAATCAAATCTATATATACGGTTTCAAACTTATGCCATCCTTGTGGCTGCTGATGCTGTGTACTAATTGGTAACAACACTGTTGAGGAATAAATCTCACATTGCCAATAAACAAGGTATTTGGAATGTTTATAAGGTTGGAACAAACATCTTTCTTTAAACCGGTATTATGAGATGAGTTAGGCTCATAAATTTCTTCATGGTATCAGAGCTTGCCGCAATGAAGAATGGGGCCCCACTACTTACCCAATGGCAAGGACCAGAAAAAATACTGACTTGCACGTGAGGGAGGGTGTTGAGGAATAAATCTCACATTGCCTGTAAACAAGGTCTTGGGAATGTTTATAAGGTTGGAGTAAACCTCTCTCATTGAACAGGTATTATGAGATGAGTTAGGGCCATAATTTTCTTCATACACAATGGCTCAGGTACTGGAGAACCCAACATATTTTGAGTAGGATCGGTCCATCTAGAAAGACCACAAAAGAGAAGAGAAGTTCTCAAAATTCATGAAGAGAAACCACGTTTACAGGCCAATTTGTTAGGAAAAATAAGTACTTTAGTAACAATGTTGGATCGAATATCACTACAACACATCAAGCCTTTGCGGCCAAATTGTTTGCCACCACAATGTTATTGGTTGCTAAAGCAACTCTTTTGCCTTTTAGTCATAGTATTTCTAGCGAATACTCATTCGTAATGAAAAGTACCTTTTGCGGCATTGTGACTATAATTCGAAGCCAAAAAAAGTGACCAAATAAAAACTAATGCCATGTTTAGTGAGTTTTTTGCGGCATCTCGACGTTGCCACAAGAAATCACCCCAACACATCAGGTTTTAGCCACCATATTTTTTGCGGCCACATAGTTATTGGTCATGAAAAATAAATTCTTCACATTTCTGTCCACTATTTGCAGCGAATACACATTCATCATGAAAACAATATTTTTTGTGTTGACACAATTTTGCCACAAAAAATAAGTTGACCGACTTAATTGTAAAGCATCGCTTACTGAGTGTTTTGAGTCGACTTTATGTTGCCGCTAAAGATCGCCCAACACATACAGTTTTTGCTACTGATGTTTTTGCGGCAACATTGTTAATGGATGCAAAAGACCACTAATCCTCTATGTTTCCGTCCCACTATTTCCAGGGAATACTCATGATAAATGTAACAGCCCGCTAAAATTTAGTCTTATCTCCTCACCCTTCTCTTTCTTTTTCGCACATATTAGACAGCACGGCAATCAGTTTTGGATTCTTTCCCGACAGCAATCACTATCTCTCTCGTCTCTACCCTCACCCGAAATCACATGCATAATTATCTTTTTCCGTAAATCACGTTACTTTGTTCTTCACCGACAACTGTAAAATCATGAACAGATTTATCCTAAGCGTTGTACCTCGATGGCGTATTCTGGATCTTATCCACCGAATTTCAAAGTATTAGATAAGCTTGTTTTTAAAATAGCACAATTATAATAATTTAATGAGCTCTGAAAATATTATAATTGTGGATAATTACTTAGATTAAATATTTTAGTTGTTTTAAGATATTAAGAGGTTTATTTTTACGTTGAAAACTTTTATTTAAATTAAATGGTTTTATCCTCTTTGAGTGATTAAAGATACTTTATCATTTTAATAATGATGAAGAAATATTATTTTATAAACCTTAGTTTATAAAATAATAATCTATCTTAATTCCTCTCAGTGTTTATTCAAGTGTTTTATGCACTTTGATTAATTAATGATACTTTATCATTTTATACAATGATGAAGAAAATATTATTTTATAAACCTTAGTTTATAAAATAATATTCTATATTAATTTCTCTCAGTGTTGTAATTAAGTATTTTATTAATTTAAATGATTTTATCATCTTCGATTAATTAACGGTACTTTATCATTTTAAATAATGATGAGGAAATATTATTTTATAAATTTTAGTTTATAAAATAATATTCTACCTTAATTCATCGTAGTGTTTTATTTAAAGTGTTTTATTTAAAATAAAACACTTACGCGTTTTCAAATCAGTGTTTTAACTCACCGTTGGTTTATTTGAGGATCCCGAAGCGTAGGATTGAAGTTAATTACCTAGGCCCCTACCCTTTTTCCTTCACTTTTTCCTTTTTCCTTTTTCTTCTCTCTCTTTCCTCTCTCTCTCTCTCCCCATGCTCTTCCCTTCCCCATTTCTCCTTACCGTCGCCGCCCCTTTGACCGCCCGTTTCTCCGCCGTCCGGTGGAGGTGTCGTACACCACCCCCGCCATTCTCTTCCAATCCCACCAAAGTTCATCCCCTCCAATTTTCAGAGCCATCGGACCAGCCGTTAGCCGCCACGAGCCCCCGGAAGTTGCTGCCCTGCTCTGTTTTCCTCCTTACCGTCGCCGCCCATTCGGCCGGCCGTTTCTCCGCCGTCCGGTGGAGGTGTCGTACACCACCCCTGCCATTCTCTTCCCCTTCCACAGAGTTCATACCTACCAATTTTCAGAGCCATCGGACCAGCCGTTAGCCGCCACGAGCCCCCGGAAGTTGCTGCCCCTGCCCTGTTTTCTCCCCTGTTGCCGATTTCTTTCTCCGCCCAGAACCGCCGCTCGCCGGCGGCGTGGCCTACACCACCCACCCAGATTTCTTCCCCTCTCACCGGTGAACATCCCCTCCAAGTTTCACCTCCATCCGAGCCACCGTTAGCCACCACTCTCGCCTCCAAACAAATGGGTTTTTAAGGCTTTTCACCATTTTGGACCACCATACACGGCCAAATCAGCCACCAAGCACCACCATTGGATTCACCACATCAAGGGCTTCCTCCCCATGTCTTTCTTTTTCCCTAACTCTCACTCTTTCTCATATGGGTTTCTCAAAACACCCATTCGGTTGCACCACCACCATCTTGTTCCTCTCATCCTCATGAACCTCTCCAAGAAATTTCATGGCCAACGGAGCTTCGTAGAGCTCACACTCTCCCGCACTCTCCAAGGCCAAAAATGGTTTCAAACGGCCGATCCGCCGCCGTTAGCCACCGTCCGACCACCACCTCGCCACCACAGCTCCACCACATGTTCCTCTACCTTTCCCTAGCTTGCCATGAAGTTCTATGGCTTTTCGCTACCTCGCGTCTCCTCCGCTCACCGTTCAAATTTACTGTTCACGGCGTGATGCCGCCGTGCTCCGTCACCTTTGACCACCACGAGGTGACCGTGAGTCTTCCAAGACCACGCCTAGCCTTTCTCAAGCCCAAACTACCACTTTATGTGGTGGACAGCCACCGTACGCGGTGTTACCGCCACGTACGCTCCTCCGACGCATGTTCGTGATGAGCAGCGAGAGACGCACGGGTTATCCCGTCGATGGTATAACCCTCTATCTTTAGTTATTTATGTTTAACATAGTTGATTTGGTTGGCTGTAGACTGTGTAGTTAGTGTTTGTGGAGTTCGCTGCGTAGTTGTGAAGCGAAGTGTGGTTGTGAAGTGTTGGGCTTGATTTTGTAGTTTTGTGGACTGTGCTGTGAAGTATAGGCGAGAGATGGATGCTGTAAATGTGATACGGCGGGTTGTGTGAAGAGAATACGCGTGTAGCGTATTTTGTGTAAAGCAGCGACGCGCCGTGCAACGTGCGCTGTAGTGTGTGTGGTGTAGAATGAAGGGAGTGCATGTGAAGTGTACTCCGTATTGTATGGTGACGCACCGTGTGATGTGCGTCGGGGTGATGAGTGTTGTAGCAAAAGGAGTACGCGTGGCGCGTACTCCGTGTCGCGTAGCGATGCACCATGAGACGTGTATCGCAGTGATGGGTATTGTAGTAAGGATGGAAGAGAGTTCACGTGAGTGTACTCTGTATTAAGTCATGAAACACCGGATGGCGTGTCACGAAGGGTTGGATGGCATAACAGAGAAGTGTAGAGCGTATGGTGTAGTGTTGGGAAACTGTATGACAGTGTCCCGAAGCAGTGGTGTTATGGATTATAGTCCGGGGTGACTGGGGTCATCTTGTGGTTGACTATGGCTAAGAGTATATGGTTGAGAAAGGAATTGTTTGTTTGGTTATTATTGAAAATTTTAATGAACTTGTTTTAGTGCAAAGGCTTTCTGAAATCAAATTATCTCTTCTGGGTATAGTGAAACCTCACGTTGCCCGTGGTGTTGCAAGTGCTCATAATATGGCAATTAAATTCAGAATTGAAAATCTTAAGGACTTGAGTGTTCCTCTTCCAGCTGTTGTGCAGTTCCTCGTGTTTCACGCTCTATTCTCATAGAACGCGACGATCGAGGTAAGTTAGCGTCTAACTTACTATCAGTTTATTGTGTATGTGTGATGGGTAAGGGAACTACAATTTATGTATGTATGTTATCGTATATGCCATGTCATACTATATCATTACATGTTTATCTGTTACGCATGGTTTAATCTCTAATGAATAATTATCTGTTACACAGCAATTTGTGACACATATAATACGTGGGGCCACAACAACTGTGGAGTACGTATTATATCATATGTTACTTATAATGCGTGGGGCCACTTTTATGTTACTTATAATGTGTGGGGCCACAACAACTGTGGAGTACGTATTATATGTTATGATACGTATAATGCGTGGGGCCACAACAACTGTGGAGTACGTATTATATTTTATGTTACATGAAGTATGGGGCCACAACAACTGTGGAGCATACACTACATGAGACACAGCAATTGTGACATGTAGAATACGTGGGGCCACAACAACTGTGGAGTACGTATTATATTTTATGTTATGTGTATTCATGGGGCCACAACAACTGTGGAACATGAAGTATGGGGCCACAACAACTGTGGAGCATACACTACATGAGACACAGCAATTGTGACATGTAGAATACGTGGGGCCACAACAACTGTGGAGTACGTATTATATTTTATGTTATGTGTATTCATGGGGCCACAACAACTGTGGAGCATGAAGTATGGGGCCACAACAACTGTGGAGCATACACTACATGAGACACAGCAATTGTGACATGTAGAATACGTGGGGCCACAACAACTGTGGAGTACGTATTATGTTTTATGTTACTTGAATACGTGGGGCCACAACAACTGTGGAGTACGTATTAATGCACGTTATTAATCAAGACAATTGAATAATATTCCAAGTTTATGTTAAGTCCAGTTTCAGATCAAATACATGATAAGTCAAGTTTTAGATCAAGTCCATGTTATGTTATGCTCACGTATATGTTATGTTCATGTCATGTTATGTTCAAGTTTATGTTATTTTCAAGTTCTTATTTATGTTATGCATGTTTACGTTCATGCTATATTTCAAGTCCATGTTATGTTTCACGTTCATGTTATGTTGTTTGTTCATGTTATGTTTTAAGCTTAAGTTCATGCCATGTTAAGTCAAGTTCAGTTCACGTTTAAGTTCTGGTTATGTCATGCTATATGTCAAGTTATGCTATGCTTATGTACGACTATACTTATGCATTTATGCTTTTACTGCCATGCATGCATCTTTAACCTGTGTGTGAGTTTTATGTTAACTTACTGAGATTTGTAATCAAATCTCACTGTGGTAGTCCCAACTACCATTCCCCCCGAATGGTAGATCTTGTTACAGGACCCAAAGGAGAATTGGAATCTGACCAACTGAATACGGTCAACTAGGCCACGGTGCGATGTTGATGATGGTATAGTATTTAACTCAGGTTAATACTTGTACTTTTGGAGTTGTATTTCAAGTATTCTTTTGATCACAACCATTTTGGATTAGTGTGGTGATCACGGCTTTTTAGTATGCCTTTATATATGAAATATGTTTAAAGTATTTGGGATAATTTTTAGTTTGGTGCATAGTATTGCTAAAGAAAAAAATTATCCACTGCGAATATTGCATAATGCTATATGCATGTTAGGAACATTGCATCTTATATGTCATGAACGGGGGCAGGTAACCTTGTGTTGCATGTCTCGACGCTTCAAATGTCCGTTCAATCCCAAGCGGAATTTGGGGGCGTCACAATAAACATCTTTTTGCATTGACTAAAGTTCATCGCAAAATTAATTTCACCGACTGAACTCTAAAGTGTTATTTAGTTAGTTTTTGGTAGCGAAATTATTTCACCGTAAAGATTTTGGTAAAGTTTTGATTGTTGCGATGGTATAAGTGGCCATAAGTTTTTAACAGTATAAAAATCAACCAAACCTAGTTTTTAGATCCCAGTGATCTTCATTTGGGTTTTTTCGTTGCCCCCCCCCCCCCCCCCCCCCCCCCCCCCCCCCCCCCCCCCCCCCCCCCCCCCCCCCCCCCCCCCCCCCCCCCCCCCCCCCCCCCCCCCCCCCCCCCCCCCCCCCCCCCCCCCCCCCCCCCCCCCCCCCCCCCCCCCCCCCCCCACACACACACACACACCAACTGTGCGGCGCACTCCTGCATCATCACAGCTTCCCCCAGTAACTCTCTCTCTCTCTCTCTCTCACACACACACATTCATCTCTCTCTTTATTTGGGTTTTCTAAATATGTATTCAGGTTTTAAAAAGGCTATAGAAATCGTGTCAAAACTCGGACGGATATCGAGTTTATGTTAGGTTTTTTTTTATGGATATTTTTTTTAACACTTTATAAAAGGCTTTATTTTACCGGCCTTTGTAGTTATTAACTTTTATATATAATGGATATTGTTATAAGCATTTTAAAATTTTTTATTGCCTATTCAAATTTTTATAAAATAAAATAAATAGTAATTTACATTAACACACACAATACACTTAATGCTAGATATTATATTGTTTACGTCACAATATAGAACATCAATTTTAGAAAAAACAACTTTTGATATTTGGAGTCCAATATATGAAGAAGCCCTGAAAATACCAACAGAGAATTAAGAAAAGCATTGAAGGATATAAAAACCCAAAATATATAAGGAAGTACTCATCAAGAAGTGAAATTTAGGAAATTAATAACAATCACTAAATCCTAGACACAACGTGGCAACCAATTGAAGCCTTTCCTCTGGAAGTGGATTTTTGAATAAATGCTAATTATAAGGCAACAGAATAAGCACTAATAAGGCGGTAGATTTTCTCATTTACATGCTAACTTTTCTTTGGCAGTAATTTCTATCTTATTTGATTTACTTTCCATTTGAGAAGTTGTTTCCTTAGAAGTTTAGAAGTCTCCAACATTATAAAAAAAGACCAACATGGAAAGGATCTCTGTGTCGTAATTCATAATAAGGAGGAAAATGTTAAATGTATTTAAAAAAACTATATATAAAAAAAAAACTTACTTATTCACATGTTAGTTCTTGATATGTTGAAAATCATGAAATTTGAAATTCAAAATTTAAATTTCAAAAGAAAGCTAACAAAATGAGTCTTGTAAGTAAAATTGTAAGTCATGTAGCACTACTCTAATAACAAAAGAAATGAGGCGGTGTTGGACTTGAAGTTGAAGAATTCTCTATTTTTTTTAATTGCTTCCTCCAAAATGCATGTTTGTGGGTGGTGCATCTATTTTCACAATAAAGTCTGTCATCCTAACACAAGTTGCAATACGAAAAGATGAGGAAGTCTCCGATGTATATTATTGTTTTATATAAATTTAATGGGTTTTGTAATTCTCAACTCAATTCTCTCTCCATTTGCATCTTTTTCACAAAAGCCGAGTGATTTATAAGTTAGAAACTTTAATTGGTGATTAAGTTTTTTTTGTTATTATTATTGTTGAGGTAAAAATGAGTTCCCTATCAATTTGGTGTCTTGGTTTGTCCCCGTTCAAAAATGGATATTTTGCGACCCACGGCTACAGTGCATTTGCACTGTTACGTTGCTTTCCGCCCATCGTTTGTCGCGCGCCGAACCTTCTAAAAATCCTATATAGCTCTGTAAGTATTTTCCAAACTCTACTTTTAGATTTAAATGTAATTTGCTCTTACAATAATTTATTTGGTTGGTTTGTTGATTCCGGACTGAGTCCGAGGAGTTCGGGGGTCGGATGGATGGAGGACGATTGTGTCGTGCATTGAGATTTCATTTACATGGTGCATGCACGTGCATTTTATTTAAATTGAGAAAATCATGTTTTATTGGCGTAAAAGGATTTTCGGGTGCGTGTGTACCACGACCCAAGTCGGGATGGGGTATTATCTCGGTGGAGCTCCTCTGGTCACTCGGGAGCATGAAATACTGAGTGACGTCCCCTGAGTCGAGGCTTGGCTACGAACACGCCGGGCGTGGAACCGGGCATCGCTCTATGCACCGACTCCGTGGCCCTTCGCTGGCGAGGGCTAGAGGATGTTTGGCTACGAACACACGGGGCGTGGAACTGGACATCGCTCGTCTCGAGGATGCTTGGCTACGAACGCGCAGGGCGCAGAACTGGGCATCGCTCGTTTATGTGTCATGCGCGTGGTGGATTCCCGCGGTGTGGCACAGGAGCCAGGGTGTGCGGATGACCCCTAGGGGAGGTCATGGTGCATACGGTTTGTTTGGATTGAGTTGGATATGGGCCAAATGGACTTTTGGCGTGGCATTTGGAAAGAATATGTTTTTGGGCCAAATGGGATTTTTGGCGTGCGTGGAAAAAATACGGTTTTATGGGTTTGGTGCATTGGCATTTATTCAAGCATATTGTTTGAGTTCTATATGTTTTTATCTAGTGGGTTTTGGATTTTACTTACCTGCGGCACCATTTTTGGTACCGTAGATTTTGGTGCAGGAATCGAGGAGGAGGAGGAGGCTGAGCCCGAGGATGCGGCTCCGCCGGAGTTTTGAGTTGGAGTTTATGCATTGGAGTTGTCTTTAAAACTCTATTTGTATTTGTAATATTCTGTTATGTATGTTTTGAACCGCTTTGTATTTTAATTAAGAAAAAATTCTGGTACTTAGTTATATGTCTTTGCTATCCGCTGCGTATCTCTTCGTGCACTTTTGTCGCTTGCACACACTTGGCACTCGTCGAGAGGGTGGTGACCCGTGTTGTCACCATCCGGACGTCTCGATTTCCCCATGTCCGGGCTTGGGGACTTTGGGGGCGTCACACATTGCCCAGGAAGAGTTTCAGAGCTACTGTTGATACAGAGATCGAGAAGTTCTTGTAAGAAACTATAGAAGGGTTGGAGTTTTGGCACTACATGCGTGTAGAGATTGAGTGGGTTAGTTGGGATGTTGCAAGCCAATTTTAGCTACTACAAAGGTTTTGTGAGTGTCTCTAAATTGGTTGTAACAAACTGAAATTTCTATAGTGGATTTGAGGTAGTGTCTTACACCTGGAGTGGTTTTAGAGTTTGAAGTTGTTCTTCAAATGAGTTTCCATTTCGTGCACAAATTCCTTTGTTTATTATTATTTTTATTTATTCATTTGACTAATTGTTTGTTTAACAATATTTTTGAATAGACCATCAAAATTGTTTTACACCTATTCACCCCCCCTCTAGGTGTTATGTTGGGAAGAACCACTACTTTGTCAGTTGGTATCAGAGTAGGTTCACTTCGCTAGGATTTGGTTCTTGAGTGTGATCCTACTATAGTGGTTTAAAATGGATAGGTCTCAATCTCTCACCTCACCACCATATTTTGATGGGAGCAACTATGCATATTGAAAAGTTCAAATGAGAGCTTTTCTGAAGTCTGTAGATGAACGAGTGTGGTTTTCCATAATAAGAGGATGGGAAACAACAGGTCACTATCATTGATGGAGTTGAAATCCCCAAAAGTGTGGAAGATTACTCTAAGGATGAAGTCAACGAGTGTAGTTGGAATAGTAAGGGCTTGAATGCGATGTTCATGGTCGTGTCCCAATAGGAGCTCAAGCGAATCTCCATGTGTGAAATCTGCAAAGAGGCATAGGATATTCTTGAGATTACCCATGAAGGTACCAAGACTGTAAAGAATTTTAAGCTTCAAAGGTTGATCACTAGCTTTGAAGAACTTAGAATGAAGGACGATGAAACATTTAATGTTGTCAATTCTCGATTTAATTTGTGGGACGGAATCCCTAAAAATAAAATTGTGAGAAAAGTCGTCAGATCTCTTCCTGAGAGGTTTCATCTCAAAGTTACTGCTATTGAAGAAAGCAAAAATTTGGACACTATAAGGATTGAAGAGTTGGTGGGCTCTCTACAAACCTATGAACATACTCTTCCTGTGGATAAGAAAAACAAGTCCATAGCACTCAATACTATTAGAGAGGAGTCTAATGAATCATCTGATGAATTGGCTATGAGTGACAGAGAAATAGCATTTTATGCTAAGAATTTCAGGAAAATGTCTGTGGCAAGAAATAACAAGAACCATAGGCCAGAGAAGAAAAAGTTTGAAAGATACAACAGAGGCTTGATTTTAGGGAACAAGGAGAGGAGCACTGAGAAATACACTAGAGAAAATAAAGACAAGGCACAATAAAATGTACAGTGTCATGAATGTCATGGATTTGGACACATTCACTTAAAATGTGCTAATTACAAAAAGGCAAAAGAAAGAGCTAAGATTACGTCCCTGAGTGAGAATGAGTCAAAGTCAAGTGACTCATCAAAGAACTCTTCTCTGGAAAGAAATCTCAACTACATGGCGTTCACCTCCTCTGTTGTTCACAAAAGTCAATGCAGTGAATAAATGTCTGATCATGGGAGTATATCCGGGAATGAATCTGGATATGAAGATTAGTTGCAAGAAATCAATGAGAAGTCATACAAGGAATGTGTTAAGTTGAGAAAACTCAACAAAACACACATTGAGGAGATAGATTTTAGCAAACAAGAAAATGAAGGCTTCAGGGCAAATTAAAGGAAGCCATCCATC
The DNA here is from genome assembly GCA_011037825.1 of Carya cathayensis. Taxonomy (NCBI): domain Eukaryota; kingdom Viridiplantae; phylum Streptophyta; class Magnoliopsida; order Fagales; family Juglandaceae; genus Carya; species Carya cathayensis. Next base: position 703,318 of record QGSO01000382.1, on the reverse strand, counting down.
TAATAGATCAGTTACATATGAAGAATTCTTCTTTGGAAGATAAATTAAAAATTCAGGAAAGTGAGATAATTTTGCTGAAGGATAAACTGAAAGCTTTATCTACTGGGAAACAAAAGCTTGATGAAATCCTATGCTTAGGAAAGTCCCCTGGTGATAAGAGTGGTCTAGGATATGTTGAAGATGAATCTAAAGTGGCTACAACCTCGAAAACCTCCCATAAAAATGGGGGAAAGTGGTGTTTGTTCATGAATCAAATGTTAATGGGAATGCTCATCCACCTGAAAAGGGCCAAAAATCCTTTTATGGTGGTCCATCTCACGAGAAACCAAAAGCTTGAAATACAAGCCTGTATGCCACCACTGTGGAAAGAATGGTCATGTTGAAGCAAGTTGTTTTAAATTGAAAAGATACACTGTGTATGATCATACACCCTCTCAGAGTAGAAGTTTGTATTCTTCAATAAGGGGTAAGAATTTCATGAATGCTCCTAGGTATGCTGCATCTTCAATGGGACAAAGAGATCACAAAGAAAACTATGTGTGCCATAATTGTGGTAAGGTTGGTCACATCCGACTAAACTACTATGAGCTTAGGAGGCATCCCATGAGAGATGGAAAGAGCAACTTAAGAAGAGGGCATCAAAATCTTTAGAGTCAAGTCTTGGTCTTAACTAGACAAAATGAGATGCTAAATGTCAAGATAGACCAGCTAACTACTAACCAAAAGGCTAATTCTCCAAAGGTTAGAGACTCGTGCGCCAAAAGAGAAAGGGACATGTGCCATGTTGCACACATCGCTCTAAAGACCAAGGACACCTCCATGTGGTAGCTTGATAGCGAGTTTTCTTGTCATATGTCTGGTGATAGAGCCCTATTTAAAACTGTTGAAGAGTACAAATGTGGAACAATAACATTTGGAGATGGTGGAAAAGCTGATATAATTGGGAGGGGTGAAATTGAAATATCTGGACTACCTGTCTTGAGAGAAGTCTTATTTGTTGATGGATTAAGAGCAAACCTACTCAATATAAGTCAAATGTGTGATAATGGTGCTAAAATCTATTTTTCAAAAGAAAGGTGCATTGTTTTAGATAATGATGGAAACTGTGTAATGCAGGGAACCAGGACATCTAATAACTATTATGGCATTGCTCCTAGCTCTTAGTACAGTTGCAATAGTGCTAAGAGTGAGACTACTGATCTTTGGCATCAAAGACTTGGGCTTGTGAATCACAAAAATTTGTCTAAAATTGCCAAGAAAGAGATGGTGGTAGGATTGCCTGAGATGGGTAAAGTAGAGACTCCTGTTTGTGGATCATGTCAAGTGGAAAAACAAGTTAGAATAGCCCACAACAACACAACAACCATCTTGACCAAACGACCATTAGAAATGTTGCACATTGATATTATGGGACCCTCTAGAACTGAGAGCTTGGGGGGAAAGAAATACATACTGGTGATGGGTGAAGCTCCTAACATTGACTACTTGTCATCGTATCACTTTGGGCATGATAGGCATGCATACATTAGCATACACATTGTCATGCATTTCAAGCATGTAAATTAGGCAGATTAAGCTTGCATACATTGGAGCATTGTTTTGTTTTAGCACCTTGTCTCATGTTTTGTGCTTGGCCTGTCTATAGAGTACCATCATATCTCGACGTGTGCATCCTCATCAAAATCCTCCAGCCTTCACTCAAATACATTTCCATAATGCTCGAGCACGGGAATTTTACACTCATAACTTCTCTCACCATACCCCTATTATTGACCATGAAGTCTCTTTAGGTGAGCTTACTGAGACCATTATCTCTTGTATTTTTAAGTTTCGCCAGTGGCTTGCTTTGACCGCTAGTCATCTCACTCCTTTTGTGGAGTTGGTTCGGGAGTTTTAATCCAACATTCATGTCATATCTGAAGATGGCTCCTTCGAGGTAAGTGTCTGGAACATCCACTTTCGGGTGACTCCGGGCATGTTAGTTGACCTGCTAAATGCCCCTTGTGTGGCCAACCCAATGTATCCTTATACACAGACACCTCCTCATTGCTAAATTTCTGTGTGGCCACTACATTTCCTGGAATGGTAGGTCACCTCTTCATACTGTAAACTTTCCACCTGACTATCTCATCCTCAGTAGGGCTGTCCTCACAAATTTGTACCCTACTGGTCATCACAGTGATGTTGGTCTTGACCGCGCCACTCTACTGTATGCACTGCTCAATGAAGTCTCCATTGATCTGGGGAGTCATCTTTGTCGGGTAATGCTTGAGGCTTTTCAATCCAGCAAAGTACGGACTGAATTGCCATTTGCCTGCCTTATCACCTGGATAGCTCTCTCTTAGTCGGTTGCCATCCATCCCCAAGAGCCTAGAGTCCCTCTTAAGGCTCCCATTGGTCATATGACTATTCAGCTCAATCATGCACACATTCTATCTCACCCTTTGAGTGTTGTGCATCCACTTGCACCTGCCTCTCAGCCTTCAAGCTCTAGGTCATCCGAATCTTAGCCATCCAGTTTTCAGCCTTCTAGCTCGATACCCTCCATGTTTGCACCAAGTTCAACTGAGCCCAGCCTATGGATGGTCCTTGAGTACTCGGTCTGCCTTGATCGCCTTGATACTAGAGTTGATAGCCTTCAACAGCTCATGACCCGACGCTTCAATGACATGGAGGAGCACCTCGTTGCCTCTTCTGATGATGGTGGTGGTGGCAGTCATAATGTTGGTGGTGATTGAACCCCTTTGCCTTTGTGACAAAAAAGGGGGAGTGGTATATATCAGGGGGAGTATAAATGGAGTAGGAAAGTTGTTAGTAACACTTTTTTTTAGTGGGGGAGCAACTTCTGGTGTAGTAACACATGGTGTTTGTACTTCTGTTGATTCACTTATTGAAACTCAATGTCTGATTACTTGATTAATGAAAATGTTTCTTGATGAAAATTGTGCCTGTCATGTCTATACTTGTATTTTAGTTTTTGATTTGTTAGCAAACATTGATTATACATGTGTGAATATTTCTTGCATTTTTTGTTGGTACATTTAACCATTTGCTAAGTGTTTGGAGAAATATTTCAACATGTTCAAGACTATGCCTGTATCTGGGAATCTTGTGTGGGATGTGTCAAGATTAGGTCCTATGTATAGGTTAGAGGTTTTGTCATAGAAATGCCAAAAAGGGAGATTGTTGAGGTAAAAATGAGTTGGTTGGCATATTTTTGTGAAAACCTTTGTAAAATTATGTTGTAACAAGTGTTGAAGCAGGGTAACATGAAAAGGGTTGAAATGGTGCTAACATGGCTTGAGCAAAACTCAAAACAGAGAATTCACTAGACGTGCACTCGATGTGGCGCTTGAATGGAACTCTTCCAGAGAGTTTTCTCGACATGCACTCAAAGTGGAGCTCGAGCGGAACTTATCCAGAGAGTTCGCACGACTTGGCGCTCAAGCGTAACTCATCCAAAGAGTTCACTTGACATGCGCTCGACATAGCACTCGAGCGAAAATCCAAACAGAGAGTTCGTTGGACAGGAGCTCGACTCTCGAGCGAAACTCATCCAAAGAGTTCGCTTGACATGAGCTCGACACAACGCTCGAGCTGATGTTTAGAAAAATTAATTTTTCCAAGGTTTGGGCGCTATGTTTCTTGGGATAGATAAAAGGAAACTTTGTTATGCTCTTTGTGTGAAGAAACAGAGCAAAAACCCAAGTGGCTTACAATAACTTTTGAGAGAAACAATTCCTCCACATTGTTGACTCTTGGGAAAACATATCTCCACCACACTAGAGATCAAACATTTTGTTAAGTCCATTTTGTAAGTGTCTCTAAATTGATTGCAACAAACTAAAATTTCTATAGTGGATTTGAGGTGGTGTCTTACATCTGGAGTGATTTTAGAGCTTGAAGTCGTTCTTCAAATGAGTTTCCACTTTGTGAACAAATTGTTGTGTTGATTATTAGTTTGATTTATTCCTTAGACAAATTGTTTGTTTAACAATATTTTTTAATAGACTATCAAAATTGTTTTACACCTATTACCCCTCCCCCCTCCTAGGTGTTGTGTTGGGGAGAACCACTGCCTTTTCAATTAGTCTAAGAACTTTCTAGTAATCATGGAATTTCATGGGCAGGGGATCGGTGAAGGGAATCTTCTATAGTGACTGATTAAGATTATAATCACATCGTATGTAGAAAATTCAGAATATTCAACATACATATTATAGTTATATAACATGATTGACATCAGAGAATTATTAGAAGCATCCTAGTACCGTGGGGTTTACAAATTAAGGAAAGCACAACTAGAAACACACACACACACACACATATGTGCATAAACATAAAAAACCAGTATTCATAGCTAATTAATGAAGATCAAACTGAAGCCTTGATCGTAATTATTTGGTCAAATTGCATGATTGGTTCTCATTCTTTGCCTAGTTCGCTAGCTTGCAGTTTGCTTGAAAATCCTATTTTGTGACCCAAAAAGGAACCTGTTAGAGTAGAATGCTGAGCGGAATATATCAAACCAAAGGCCATGATATAGGATAACAAACAAACTAATTGGGACAATGGACGCCGCAACAACTATACTGACCGGAACAGTACTTGTTTTGCTTTTAAAGACTAGAAGACAGGCTACACTGAAGGCTATTAGCATGTCTACTATTGAGATTAAAAGGGTAATGAGTCCCAACCCCAACCTACGAGGCAATGATATGAGGAAATCCTTTTTCGTGTAGCGTGACGTGAGAATTGATAAGAAAATTAATATTGAAGACAAAGAGAATAACATTGCTACTGCATCTGATACGAAGAATACCGTAAACTAGTTGCTTTTTAGTAACATGATAGGAATGCCTGTTTCTTGATCATTGCCACCCGGTACTGTGAAGGCAACTGGAAAAACCATATTGGCAATCAGTGTTGCCGCAAGCATGCAAGAGTTTGCCGTGTTCCTCATCCATTTTTCACCATTCTTCTGTAGTTCATCATGGGTCCTCTCAAATCTATCCCTAGGTATTTCTCTATTTTCATCCAAACAGTTCACATATGACTTCGGCACAATATTTTCTATCTCCTGCAATAACCAATTACTCATAAATTAAAAAATATTGAAAGGAGAGACCCTGCATGCAATACGTGTGCGATGAGAAGAAAAGAAGTTGATATGATTTTTAAGACCCCTACATACGTACTTGAAACCACAACTCCTCTCTTTGCATTTGAAGGGCTGCTCCTAATACGATATTTAGTCGATCGGAAGAAGGCAATTGTCCAGCTAATTGCAGCATGTTTTGCCCTTTGGCATGATAGGTTGCAAGGGTGCCCTTCAAATCACCAATCTCATATATTAAGTTAAATACACGCTCTTGTCGATGCTTAATAGCAATGTGAAATAAAGTTCCATATTCGTTTGTGTCAGTTTTCTAGATGAGATCGGGATAAGAGTTTAAAATTATAATTGTAAACTCAATGTTCCCTACTTTCGTAGCTTCCTGAAGTAGTTGGCTGTTATGATCATGGCCATCAACCACAGTTGACGAAAAATTATCTTCTGCAAACTATTTCCAAAGGCGGTCAACTAATTGATGGGCCGATGCTTGCATTATAGCTTTGTTGCAGAACTGACCTTTAAACCCTAGTTATAAGGATTAAGATCAAAATTAGAACGTTTGGTTAAAAAGAAATATTAATTCTATATATATATGCCAAAAGAATATATATGAGTTAAATGATTAAATTTCACACATGATTCTCATAGAAGAAAATAAAAATAAAATAGAAAAGGAGGTGGAAAAGAGAGAATGCGGAAGAGAGATCACTTCGAGGGCTACAACTATTGTAACACCAAGTCCAAAACTTATGCCTAAGCCAAATGTGCTTGTAAGCACAAAGCCATACATTTTGGTTGATTTTATTTTATTTTTCTATTTTTTTGCTCCACCTCATCCCCTTCTCACGCCACTTTGGTTTATTCACTCCTAAAAATATCTCTTCTCAGTAGTTACTTCGCTCTACCATGTTTCTCTTATTTTTTGTTTTCCCTTTGTGGCATCCAACAAGCAGATGTTTCTATCTCTTTACATTAATTGGTACTTTCATTGAGAGACTCACTCTTGCTTGGTGATCTAGAGGAGTTCTCACTTCTCTTCGAGGTAAACGACGTGATAGCTTAATCTTCATGATTGGATTGGGGAATCCCTCCTGGTTTCCATATTCTTGTGTTGTGTTATGAATCTCTAAGATTGGGGGTTGAGGAAGAGGTCAGAGTAGTTAAGTCGAAGGGTTTGACCACCCAAGAAGGTGGAGAACCCATGGTTGGACCTCAAGCTTGTTGTAAGAGGGGTTGACCATCCAAGAAGGTGGGAAACTCGAGGTTGGACTTTTGAAGATTGTACCATTCTCCAAGAGCTTCAAGTTCCCATCCAAGTTGATTTGAGCAAGATTTTTCAGTTTGCAAGCCTAATTGCAAGTTGTTCGAGTCAAGAAGTTTGAAGCACCATGCACAGGGGCACTATAGAAACTGAGGGGCAACAAGGTTCCAATTGGGAATGCCTCGAGATACTTGAAGGGCATACCACAAGGCCCACCAATGTCCTTGATGAGGTCACCACCACTATGGTCAAATTAAGGATGGCCTTGAATGCTACAAGCCGTGAGAGAGAAGAGAACCGAAGGCAATGGAGGCCATGAGAAGAGAGATACATGCAAGCCTTGAGAGGCCTGGAAGAAGAATTGTTTAGGGGCCACTTCCTAATCCGAATGGGCAAAGGCATGATGCCTTTGTTGATGGGGCCGAGATAAGTGTGAAGGGGTCAATGCATGAACCACCAAGAAATGAATTTTGAAAAGGAGGTAGAGTCCAAAATGAACATGTTGTGGTAGAAAGGTGGATCTAGAATGAGGACCAACACACCAAGACCCCTACCTTGAGAGGGGAGCCTCAAGATGTGAGGTTTGAACGTCCACAAAGAGAGGAGTATGGGGCCGAATATGGGCGTGAGGATGAGAGGCCTTATGGCTAAGGTGACTACTTTGAAAGAAGACACCACCATGGAAGAAAATAAGAGGATGACCACTATGAGGAGAGGAGAGGAGAGGAAACTAGACTTATGACCGGGGACCTAAAAGGCCTAAGGTGGATTTTCCCAAGTATAGTGGGGTAGATCCATATGAGTGGCTAGACAAATTTGACCACTACTTTCGTTCCTATGAGATTCCTAGACAAAAGACGGTGTCGACGGCATGCTTCTACTTAGAAGGGAAGCTAGTAAGTGGTGGAGGTGGATCTATGATCAATATGATAAAGAAAGAAGGAGGTTGGGATGAACAACCTTTGAAAAGGAGTTTCTTATGCAATTTGGCCTATCACTAATTGTTAAGCACCATGGCCAACTTGATAAGTTGAGGCAAGAGGGAAAGGCACGCACCTATGGTGAGAGGTTGGTCCGAAGAGGCACTTGAGGGCACTTTTGTTGATGGCTTGAAGCCCTGGCTAGCAAAGGAGATCAAGTTGAAGTAACCTACACTACTCCAAGAGGTGATGATGATGGAGGAGATACTAGAAGAAAGCACTACTATGGAGAAGCGTCAATCTAAGGACATGGGGAACAAGTTGTCTCAACACTTGCAAACTGAAATTTCTTGGAAAGGCAAGGAGGACATGGGGGGTTCTTCTAAGTCCAAGCCTTTTGGGGTGAAGAAACTTTCAAAGGAAGAGGTCCAACGTAGAATCAAAAAGGGCATTTACTTTAAATGTTATGAGAAATGGAGTAGGGAACACAAATGTAGATCGGGAAAAGCTTCAATTAATGTTAGGGACCTCGGTTAAGTCCCTAAACACTATGATCCTCTAGTCTCGCTTCACCTTGTGATGATCGAATGCACCTTGTCTTCTTGCTTGGCCTTGGCTTGAGTATGGCAATGAAGGATCCCTAGGTTAATGGAGGTATGGTGTTTAGTGGTGGAACTGATGATAATGATGATGAGTTGGGATAATCTAAGTGATGAATTTGTGTGTTAGATGCAATGTGGCACGGCTTGATGATGACCCTTGGTGTTGGCACCACTTGGGTGATGATTAGGCTTGGTATGGTGAAGCGAGGCTATGGTTTGAATGGTGGATGAAGGGGATTACGAATTTGGAGGAATTGTTTTGGGAAGTTTAGGGTTTCAGCTAGGTCAAAGATGGAAATGATCTTAGGGTTTGAATAAGTCTAGGATTATTCTTAGAACTTAGGGAATTGGATATGAGAGATATGTTTTAGAAGATGGATAAGGTGGCTAGGGTTTGTATGTTGGATGTTAGACTCCTAAAATATAGGAGCTGATTTAGGGATTGGGTATTTCAGCTAAGGCAAGAAAGGAGGGTTGGGTATTTGTTTTAGGGTTTGAGTGATTTTAGGGTTGTTCCTAAAATTTAGGGATTTGACTCTAGAGGCTAGGGTTAGGATTCCTAAAATTTAGGAAATCCTTACGGAACCTTAGGAATTTCGGCAAGAGTTTTACTCTACTCACACAAATGTCAACTCTCTCTCTAGGGCTTTTTCTCTCTCAAGAATGACGAGCACACCACGAGCGAACCATCTGTGCAACATTCACTTGAGCCAACTATTGAGCAAACCTCAGGCGAACACTAGCGTTTTGCTTTGCTAGAGCGCGCCCATGTTCGCACGCACCTCCAGCGAACTCTTTGCCTGAGTTTGGCTCAAGCGACCCTTGAGTGACCAAATTGCCTAATGCTTTTATGCTCTCAAACCAAGTTCCACACACAACTCAACACTTTTGTCATTCCAAGGTGACTTGAAATAACTTTTCATCAAGTTGTTATTATTGCAATAAAACATCTGGCCGGACATTTAAGCTGGCCGAACATGTAAGTTAATAGACTTGATTAATAAAGAAATTCCTCCAATCCAATTATATTTATAAATATACACGCACGTACGTCACAACTAAGAAAAGTTATAAGTCTTGGTTTGAAATAAAGTAATAGGAGTTTAAGCATTATATGTATGTGTGTGTGTGTGTATATATATATATTTATGTATAAACATGAGATACACACAAGTAAAGACGTATTAATAGTTGGGTTGGAAATAAACTAACAGGAGTTTAAGCATCTTTCCCATACTGATGGCTGACTTTTGCTGCCAATTTCTGAAGGTTTTCCGGCCAACATTATCAATGGGGACCAAAGATGTAGTTCCTTCTCTTCAATTGTTAAATTCAGAGTATCCAGAATTTTGTGTGCCGTATCGGTTCATAAAAACCAAATTAATATGATCATTTTCTTATATATATACACACACACACACACGTTTTTCATGTGGGTGTGTATACATATATATTTATATCTATCTATTATAATAAGCGCCTATGCGCTAAGTACAGTAAATCACAGTTAAATTGTCGTTCCGTTTCCGTAATCCCATTTTGCACAGTAACATTCCGTTTTTATTTCGTTAATGTGCACAGTAAATATATAATAAAAAATTCAAATGCACAGTAAATATAATAATATTTCGTTAATGTGCACAGTAAATATATAATAAAAAATTCAATGCACAGTAAATATAATAATAATAAATTCAAAATGCACAGTAAATATAATAAAAAAATTCTATAAATCGTCGAAAATTTCGAATTTCCGTGACTACACAGTAATGATACAGAGTAAAATAATAATTCGTCGAAAATTTCCGTCAATATACAGTAATTATGCACAGTAAATATAATAAAAAATTCTATAAATCGACGAATTTCGGTGACTACACAGTAACGATGCACAGTAAAATAATAATTCGTCAAAAATTTCCATCAATACACAGTAATTATGCACAGTAAAATAATAATTCGTCGAAAACTTTCGTCAATACACATTAATTATGCACAGTAAATATAATAAAAAATTCTATAAATCGACGAATTTCCGTGACTACACAGTAATTATGCACAATAAAATAATAATTCGTCAAAATTTCCATCAATACACAGTAATTATGTACAGTAAATATAATAAAAAATTCTATAAATCGATGAATTTTCGTGACTGCACAGTAAAGATAATAATAAAAAATTCGAAATGCACAATAAAGATAATTATTTCTTCTTCTTTCTTTCTTTTCTCTTCCCCTGCGTTTTTCTTTTCTCTCCCGTTCTTCTTTCTTCTTTTCTCTCTCTCCCCGTACTCTCCGCTTCTCTTTTCTTCCCCTCTCACCGTTTCAAATCTGTTTGTAAAAAATTTATTCAAGTTTCTTTTTTCCTTTCGTTTGATTTCTATTTTTCAGATCCACAGAACAATTTTTTTTTCTATCTGTATTCATATATTTTTTTTTTCTTTTTTATTCAAGTTTTTTTTTCTTTCAGACTTTCATCTTCACTTTCTAAAAAAATTGATTTTTTTGGGTGTTGAACATGTATTTTTGTTGTGTATTGACAGATCTATATCTATTCGTTTAGATCTATGTTCATGTTGAGGATCGAGAACAAGATCAACACGCAGATGACCTTTGCTAAGCGAAGGAAAGCTGTACGAGTTTTGCTGCAATTCAAGGTATTCACCAGAACAACAAAACCACTTTTGCACCCTCTAAACCACAAAAGGCAAAGCAAAACCATCAAAACTGCTTCCTTCTATTTTTATTTTTCTATTTTCTAAGTCATCTTTCTTTTATTTTCATCTCCAAGTTGATTTTTTGAAAGAGAAAAAAAAATTGATTTTTTTGGGTGTTGAAATGTATTTTTGTTGTGTATTGACAGATCTATATCTATTCGTTTAGATCTATTAGTTTTCACTTTAAACGTAGAAAGCTGTACGAGTTTTCTACAATTCAAGGTATTCACCAGAACAACAAAACCTCTTTTGCACCCTCTAAACCACAAAAGGCAAAGCAAAACCATCAAAACTGTTTCCTTCTATTTTTATTTTTCTATTTTCTAAGTCATCTTTCTTTTATTTTCATCTCCGAGTTGATTTTTTGAAAGAGAAAAAAATTTGATTTTTTTGGGTGTTGAACATGTATTTTTGTTGTGTATTGACAGATCTATATCTATTCATTTAGATCTATTAGTTTTCACTTTAAACGTAGAAGTGAATGCAACCCTCATTTGCGCAGAATATGATTTTAGCTACCAAATATAAAATAGAGCACACAGAATATCTACCAGAAGATAGATACACAATATAAATATTTGTGAGATATTATTTTATTATCTCGAAACAAAATTACAGAAATTTGAGACTCTTCGCCTCATTCTTCAAACGATCTTGGTCCTCTAAAATTTGCGTAGCATCTCTGTCTAAAGGAGTAGGCAATCTAAAAGAAGAATTAAGCAAGGATTTTAATTTCCTATTCTCTTGCTTTATTGCTTCTATCTTCATCTGAGACTCCTGAAGAAGTCGCTGAATGATAGAAATTTTCTCATTGAGTTTATCCAAATCATAAGGTTTGGATTGTAGTCGCTGAGAAAATGCATAAATAGCTGAAGAGTAATGGGTACCGAGATTTACAAGCTCGTAGATAGCTTCAACATCTAACTTATTAGCCAGATTATTATTGTATTGTACTATAGAACCTACAGCAGAAGCAGAAAAAACTGGTGAAAATGGTGTAGAATACCTCACGTATTGGTTACGAGAAGATTGCTGGGCCATTGTAGAGTAAGAATGCAAAGAGAGATTGCAGAGTAAGAATGCAGACTAATTACAGAAAAGTAAAGAAGATGGGATGCGAATGAGGATGAGCTGAATATTTCTTTTATAGAGAAAATTATGACTAAGCACCTCTATTGCTTCACGGCATCTCTCGTGAAGCGTCTCTTTACAAGAGACAAGAAGATGTAGCATCATAGCTCTGCGGCGCCTGACAGCTACAGAAAACCTGAAAAAACTTGCGGTGCTTGTCTGATCTAAAAAGCTTGCCACCGTTTTTGTTGAAAAATAAGGTTAGCGGTTTAATATTGATGAATTCTTCACTAACTGTGTTATTTACAAGAACTCCAGAATCGCACAACCACGGTATATATGTTTCCTTCATATTTTGATTTATAACTTCTGATATAACAATTTCCTCATATGAATAGATCATTAAAATTGACAATTCTACTTTTATTTGTTCCAGTTGTCGAGCCTATGTTGAGATAGATGATAATACAGGACGATTGACAGCTGTTTTATTTGAAGTAATTGCAGAAGACGCTGTTCTATTTGGAGCAATTGCAGAAAACGTCCCTTGGACGTTTTGCTTCTACTAGTATATAAATATATATGTATACACACCCACATGAAAAACGTGTGTGTGTGTATATGGTAAGTCTTGTGAAATCTCTATGCATGATAGATTTGCTAAGAATTAAAAGTTCATCATCAGGTCAAACAAAAGACAATGGGTAATATTGTAAATAATGTTTTCATTGTCATTTAGCCTATTTTAAGTAACTACCATTTAATTTGTTGATAAATGAAGTTATTTAAACTATGTCATATTACAATATTAATAGCATTAATGTTCATTATTAATTGTCTCAAGCTGATAATTCCAAATCTTGATGCGTAGGACGACATACCATACAAATCACTGGAAATAGTAGCCTTAAGGAGCGCAATGCGATCCGCACCAGCCAAGTTTTCAATAGGAGTCACAGAGTATAAATAAGACACCATGCCTCTATTTCCAGTCTCTATTGCGGCGTAAAGTGGCAAAGTGTGGATGCCATATTCCTCGGGTGATATCGATGGCAGATTTTTGTTCTTTTTCACCATCTCCTCTGCAATTGTTACGATTCCGGTTTGAGCGGCATAATAAAAGGCCGTAAGCGGGTAATCGTAGGCTTTCAATTCTAAATCTTCTGGCTTCATCAATCTCACGAGTTTTTTAACAAAATGGGTGCGTTTTGCAGCAGCAGTAGTGTGAAGAGCTGTAAATTGGCCTTTTGTTATGGCGGCTCTAAGGCAGCTTGGGTGCTCATGAATAAAAGTTTCAGCAGCTTTCCAGTCATCTTCTAAGATAGCTCGGAAAAGAGGAGCATAAAAGGCAGGAGATTGACCAGATAATGAGCTATCACCCACTTCCATTTTTTCCCGAGCTTGATCTTTTCTAATTAAGAATATTGAAAATTAAAAGAATTAATACGATATTAAGTATGTATGCATGCATGAATGTTGTAATATTTGCAGGACAATCAAAACTGCCAACCTTTCGCATGCAGTTGGAAATTGATGAGCGAGATTCAGATCAGAGACTGCGTGTACTCCAAGGAAACGAGGTTTTTGATACTTATCTCAACCTTGCACGAGAGTTTTGCAACAAAGTGGATTATATTTATAGATCCAAGTCCACAGTTCTACAGTGTTAAAACAATTAAACAAGTATCGAATATGGTTCGGCTAAAATAAAACAAGAGTAAGGAATATGGTCCATTGCCGAAATTAAAAGACAGAAGATCTAAAAGACATTATTAATTCCAATATCAACATTAAAAATGCTATAGCTATAAAAAGATAATATAAAAGTAAACTACAAACTGACATAGTTTCATATAATAAATTAGATCTACTTTATAATAAAATTAGTTTTATAATTTAATGTAGCACATCAAGTCACACCAATTTGTAAGTACACTTTTCTAAGTTAAAACATTTCTATGTTAACATGCTTATTAATCCAAAAAAGCCACGCCAGAGAGACTACGAGACCTCAAAGAAAAGTATATTTCTATTTCAATACCTTTACACTACAAAACATCACATGACATAATTTTGTTTGGAATTATACAGTGTTAAACAATTTAACAAGTGAGGAATATATTGCAATTGACAATATTGCCCAAGTTGAAAGGCAGAAGATCTAGAACACATTATTCTTGTTGGGTTTTTTGTTCATTCGGCTTTAGTTTCACATTGGTGGGGAATAAAAGAGTAGGGCCCAAAGTCTATAAAAGGAGGTTTAGCCTCTTTGACTAAGTGCACAAATCATGATATACTTAGCTAGTAAATTGTGATTTTAGTCAAATTCTTCTATTGTCTATTTTTATAAAATGGGAAGAGGTGAAAGTTAAAGGTTTGCTAGTATGTAAGCTATGTGGGTGTATTTGGGATGAGGAGAAAAGTCGTGTGATTGTAACAATTTTCACATTGTAGATTTTCTTCTCTGAGTCAGGTGGTTTTTCTTCTGTTTCTCAAGTTTTCTACATAAAATTTTGTGTTGTAATTATTTTTCTATTTTTTATGATATTCCTACAAATGGTAGATCCTAGTGAGTGAATTTAGGAGATCCAAAATTTCAACAATTCTAATACTGATATGAATAATGTTGTAGCTAAATAGATCTAATAATAAAAGTAGTTTTATAATCTAATATACTATATCTAACTATATATATCAATTTATAAATTTATTTTTAAACAATATTTTTATGGTTAAAATATTTTAGAATAAGTTCTTGATAGCTTTAAAAAAATTATAATAATAACTTCTTGATAACTCCAAGTCCAACACGTGGTGAGCATTGATGGAACTCTCATGCTATGACTCAATTTGATACTAATGTGTATGTCTCCCAAGCTACCAAAGGCATCCACCGACAGTTTGAATTCAAATTCGAATCTTCAGAAACCTACAACCCTAGTACTACAAGCCAGGCTGTGACCTTCGAAAATGTAACCGACAACTTTATCCTACGTGCCATCACCTCATTGATCAGTATGGCATCGAAAGATTAGTAATATGTTGACCCTGGACCAAATAGTCAATGTTTAGATATTGAATTGAGTTGAGTTGAAAGTTAAATAAAATATTATTATAATATTATTTTTTAATATTATTATTATTTTAATATTTTAAAAAGTTGAATTGTTTATTAGATCTTGAATTTGAATTTAAAAAAATTATAATGATTAGATGAGATAAGTTAAAAAATCAAACTGAGTTAATCAAACGGCTGCCAGGATTCCTAAGAAATTTCAAATTTATCCCATTAATAAAAGATGTCTTTTGTTTACACAAATCATCTAATTTAATTATTATAATTTTCTTAAACCCCTATAATTATAGAGAACGATTCTATTTTTCAAATTCTAAAATAAAAATAATATTAAAAAATTATATTATAATAATATTTTATTTTATTTTCATCTCATCTCATCTGTATAACCAAACAAGACTAAACTCTTTCTTTGACTTTGTGTAAAGCAGTAGGTAGCTTAGCTTAGTGTTTTGATTTCTTCTTGTTCTTGAGCTTCTTGAACTCGGGCAAAAGTTAAATTATTTTTTATTTTCTATTTGAAAGTTTGAAAAAGTTGTAATGATTAATTTGAAAATATTATAATGATTAATTTAAAAGTATTTATTTTTAAATAATATTTAAAAATAAAATAAGATGTAATAAAATAAGATAAAATGTGACGAGATTGAGACTTTTTCCAGGCGTCCACTTAGTTGTAATGAGAGATATATATTTATTTTCTCGCTGTAATTGCTGTGTGGTAGGACATGAGGAGGACTTGGATCATGTGATTTGTAAAGGGGAGTTTGCATTGGCTGTTTGTAAAAAGCTGTCAGGTGAGGTGGGGATCGATTTCGTTCATGGCGCAGCAGTCTTTGAGTGATAGAGTGCAGATGTGGTTTAATAGAGCTACACGGCAGACGTAGCTTGGTACTCTGATGGGATTAATTCCTAGTATTGTAGTACGGAGGTTATGGCAAAGGAGGTGTGCTGTGAGGATGGAAGGTAGGTTCGAAACCGTTATGGAGGTTTGGGGTTCGATTAAGCATTGGGTGAGTGTGATTGCGGGTGGGATATCAAACATCAAAAGGTTGTCTCTTGCTGACTTACGGGATCAACAGAGTATGGACATTTTAGTTGTGAAGCAGAGGTGGTTGAAGGTGAAGATCGTTCGCTGGTTAAAGCCGTGTACAGGTAGATTAAAACTGAATTTAGACGGTAGCTGCCTTGGGAATCCCGGCTCTGGAGGCGGAGGGGGAATTCTTGAAAATCAGGAAGGGAAGTTATTGTTTGCTTTTTCAAAAAATTTTGGTACATGCACTAATAATGAAGCTAAGCTTCGGGCGGTTGTAGAGGGAATAAAAATCTGTCAGCAAATGGGTTATCTTTCAATTGATATAGAATGTTATTCTTTGATTGTGGTTTCTTGGTTGGTGGATAGATTCTGTACAGTGTGGAATCTCTAGGATTTTTGGGACCAGTTGATGGGTTTGTTGGTTGATTTTGATTCCACTATGAAGTATTTACTTGGAGAAGGGAATAAAGTTGCCGATAAATTGGCTAGGCCTGGTGTGCTGGGGGAGGGATTGTTTTTCTTAGATGCTGCTTAGCTTCCACGTTGTTTGAGAGGCTTGTATAGGTTAGATAAATTGGATACGGCCTATGTTAGGTGTAGAGTGTGATGTTTCTTTGGTTTGGTTTTTATGTTTTGTTTGATTGGAAGTTTGGGTTTGTAAAGGGGGTTTGTTTCTTTGTTTTCAAGATTTTCTTCCGTCATAAACGAGAGTTTAATAAGTTATAAAGGTGCCGACCTCCTTAAAAAAATGTATTATTCGCTAACAAAACAGAAAAGAAAAGAGATATATTTATTTAATTATCTGTCACATTTGAAGGTGTAGTCAACAACTAAAGTTGCAATGATAAAGAATGGACTTTTTGCAACCCCCAACGGCACGGGACTCGAAAAGAGTAATCTTCCGGCATCCTTGGATGTTAAATCAGGCACACTTATTTCTTAGAGTAGCGCTACTCTGCCACTTGAGTAGTACTGTTCATTTATACCATTAGTTGCTTTTACAATTATTTCTTTTAATTTTTCTATTCACATTTTTTAATATATTTAAATATTTTTAAAATATATATATACTAATATACTTAGAATTACTTTCTTAATCATTAAGTAACAAAATGAAAAAAAAATTGACCAGCAATCAACTAGAGCGGTCAACTATGGGAGGCATACAAGCTTTTCTCTTGTTCCTTATGGTAATGTTATGTTAAAATTGTTGAAAACGTCATTTAAGAGATTTGATTTGATTGTTGCTTGACTTCTATTTTAATTAAAAATATTAAGAGAAGTACCATAAATAAAAAATTATATAAAAATAAACTTTAAAATGACGTATTTTAATGTACTTCATTAGATCTATTTTATATTAAAAATAATTTTATAATTTAACGTACGTCGTCAAATCGTTATTTTATGAATTTACATTTATATAAACTTTGTTTAGTTAAAACATTTTTAAAAAATATATAGCAAATGAAGACCAAGTAGCATGGATATCGATGGAATCTCAGGGACATCGGTCATCGGTCACAAAGAACCTTAGAACATGAAGAATGACTAGATCATGTTTAGATATTGAAAGTATTTGATCTTATTTCATTTTAAATTTATCAAATTTTTACATAAAATATAATATATAATTCTATATTTTAAAATTTTAAAATAATAATAATATTAAAAATTAACATTTTAACAATATTTTATTAAAATTTGATATTAACCCATCTCATCTCAACTCACTATCTAAAAGACACTTAAAGTAGCTTATTATCACGTAAAAGGTAGCATACAAAAAGGTTGATTCCTTGAAGCAAATAAAAAGGTCGCATGTTATCATGTAAAGAAGATATAAAGCTACAAAGCCAAAGTAAAGATGTTATATGCTCAAGGAACGTTACTTTTAAACACAAAGTTCTGTACATTGTAATCTATAGTTTATTCCACCGTTACAATAGCATGCATATATATGAATTGCAAGTGAAGCTAGGGTGACCTAATTAATTAAAGGTCCAACCCCATATGGAATTTATGTATGAGAATGAGTGTCTCAAACATGAGGTTAAGAACCTCAAGTTTATGTAAAAGTATTTAAAAAATTATCTCTCTATTTTTATGAACTCTGATCTACCTTTTAAGATATATTCATAACATGCATCATACCTATTTCTGTTCTAATCATACACAGAAAAATCTATAATCTGAATAAGAAATGGTTCCAAATGGACCCCATATGTCACAATGAATCAAATCAAACATTTTAGTAGACTTGCTATGTGATATAGGAAATGTTAGTTTCTTTGCTTTGCTAAGGGACAAATATCACATACATTTTGACAATCCATAGAGATAGAGGAATCGAGATGCTTAAGAGAAGAAAGTACATGGCCTAATCGATAATGCCATAAGCCCAATGACTTTTGAGAAGTAGCAGAAAAATGAGTGGGATTAGTCTTAGAAATTGCATAGGCAGGATTGACGTAATATAAGCCTTGTTTCTCAAATGCAATCCCAATCATCTTCTTCATTAATTGGTCCTGTAAACAATAATAAGTACGAAAGAAAGACAAGGAAATATTACAATCTTTGGTTAGCTTAGAAACAAATAAAAGATTAAAAGTGAATGATGGTACACATAAGACATTTTGCAAGAAGAGACTATTAGAAATGCAAATTGTGCCTGTGTGTGTAGCTGGTATAATTTATCTATTGGACAGAGTTATAGATGCATTTAATGGTTTAGGAGGAAAACAATAGAATAGGGCTGAACAGATCATATAATCTGTTGCACCAGTGTCTAATATCCAAGAACATTTGGATTTTTAAGTAGAATAAACTAAATTGCAAGAAGAATTACTAGAAAATTGAGAGGAAGTAACAAGATTGCAAGCTAATGTATTCTAGGTGTTGTAGGAAGTTTGAGATGACTGAGATGATTGAGAGGAATTGACAATAGCTAGTAGTTTATTGAAATCTTCAGAAGTCAAAGAAACCATGTGAGACTCATTACAGTTTGGATAACAGACTTCATCAATTGCAATAGCAGAACGAGCAACAGAATGAGTTCTTTTTCCTTTCGGTCCAATCCACCCATGAGGGTATCCATGAAGCTTGAAGCACTTGGCAACGATATGTCCATTGTATCCACAGTGTGTACAATGAAGGGTAGATTTTTTCGATTTTTCTTTCAAAAATCTATATTGGTTTGCTGTAAGATTTGACTATTTAACCATCAGTGCATGAGTTTCATTAGGAACAGAGTTGGTCAGTTGTCTTTGGCTTTCTTCTTGGAGTAATGAGGAAAAGACCTTGGCCATAGGTGGTAATGGAATTAAAAGAATAATAATCAGAAAAATTAAGTGCCAGAAACCAAGAGCAAAATCAAATCATAAAATTTAAAACCTAAGTTGAGAAAGCAAGCAAAATCAAGTTCAAATCATCGAATCACTTCATTCCCTTCCCAAAATGAAGATGGCAACAATCTGGAAAAATTATAATTATTAGTCAGTGTGGATTATACACTTAGTAAATTGCTTACAAGAAGATAAATTTTAAAATTTGAATCTTACAAATAAAATTTTATCATTTAAACAATGTGAATGTTGTACTCTATACATGATGAGTACATAATAAAATTTAACTTTTATAATGAGCCAGCAGTGATAAGGATAGATTTTCAGCTTGGATTGTTTGCACCATAATCAGAGAATCACTAAGCTCAATGATCAAATTGTTTATTCCCCAATGAATGCAAAACTAAAGACCCCTTAAAATAGCCAACATCTCAATCTCCAGAGGATCTGTTATACACCTTTCCTTCATGCTAGAAGCAAAGAGAACCTCACCTCTGCCATCCCTAAGAATTGCACTCGTGCCATCTCTTTGTTGATCTTGGAATAGAGCACCATCTACATTGAGCTTTAGTGAACCAGCAGGTGAGGGTACCCAAATATTAGATGGCTTTTTATTAACTCCCTTCCTGTGTTGGAAATCAGAGCCCAAGGCAAGAGCATTGTGAGTAGTTATACTAGGCTGCACTACCTTATCCTCAAAGAGTTTTTGGTTTCTGCTATACCAGAAGCCCCATGCCATAAGCATAATTTTTTTCACAACTGCAGAACTACATTTAGCTTGAACAAAACAGACCAAATCCTCAAAACCATTGAAATTTGATTTCAACATAGACCATATATCATGACTTTCCCAACAATGTTGAAGCCTAGGACACTTTCAGAGAGCATGAACCACATCTTCTACTATATTAACCAGTTTGCACGACTGATCTCTCTCATGCAACTATTAGATAGGTGTAACTAACAAAGTAATATACTACGTACACCTAAAACTATAGATCTAAAAAGCCAGGCTAAAACAATTAATTGGTGCATAAAGTAGGTGCACCAACAGGAGACTAGCTAGCAAATATTTCTAAATCATGATGTATTGTCATGTAAGTTAGAGGGGGTGGTCAAAGAAATTCATATAGTATATAAATATATATAATTTTTTTTATATATAATTAAAATTGTCCCCCAAATTATTAAAAATAAAAAATTGCCCCTCCAATATTCAGGCCTCTAAAACTTTTACTGAAATTATCCTCCCAAATAATAATACTTACCTAGTCTCACTCTAACTTTTCACTTCACACTACCACACACTTTGTCAATCACCCCACCAAACACCAAATCCTAGTTCCGCCCCTAAATGTACATATATGAGACTAGCAACAGGAGTGAAGAGGAATGTGGAGGTGCAGTGGTAAGTAACAAAGGAGTTCATTGTACAAAGTTGTAGTCTAACTTACATTATATTTATATAAGTGATAGTTGATACTGAAAACTAAGATATTGTTTTAACTCTTAGGAAATATTCCAAGATTACATGGTTTGTGGTAAGATGATGGATATACTTGGGATATGACAAAGTTCAACTTAGGATCAACGTTTGAGTCTTTCAAGCTAACCCTTTCCATCAGACCCCTAGTAGCCAACTTTGAGCCAATAAACACATGTAGCTTTCTCTTTTCATATGCTCACATCATCCATGCCTCTCCATATTGAAGTATAACCTATATACTGATTTTTCTACCATTTTTACTTCCAAGTGTATACTAGGTGTGGAATTTGCATTTTCTTTCTTTTGTTATATCATTTTCAATTTAAAAAAGAAGAAAAAAGGAGAAGAGTACAAGTTACAAAGTGTTCAATTGAGTGAGCTTCAAAGGCCAAAAAAAAAAAAAAAGGTCAAGGTTGGTAGAAATGGCAATAATACCAAAGTGGCATGTGTTTGTTCATCAAATTGTTAAAAAAAAAAAAAAAAAAAAAAAAAAAAAAGAGAAAAAAGAGGAAAAGCATTATTATTCAATGATCTAAAAAGTTGGAGAGTATATCAAATGAGAAATGCGGTCTACTGAGATATTTAATAAGATTCACGTTGTATATACTTGAAAGTTTTTGAATCATTTTCATCTTTTTTTTTTCATATAGCCCTGAACCCAAGCCACGTTACAACCTTTTGTGTTGACCATTCTAATCCTAAGTAAGCTTTTAGAAAGAGTGGTAGAAGTCTCATTTGTTAGTGTTCTTATCATAAGATCAATGTTTGCTTATTGCTTGTACATAATTGCCTAATTATCTATGAGAGTGTGTGTACACTCATTGTCAACTCCATAGAGAGAATCCTCACATGAAATACTTTTATACTCGTGAGTTATGGAGTTGAACCTTTCGCTTGAGATGTTCTTGATGTTGCATGTGTCAGGGCTTTTGGTTAGATGGATATAGTTCGGATTCATATAGGGTTTGATCAGAGATGGTTTTCACTTATCATGGAATGCATTTCTTTTGTTTCATACTCTTTTATTACTTAATGGTGCTCTTCAAAGTTCTTTTTATCCTACAATGGAATTTGACAAGGAGATCCTCTTTCTCCATGTTTATCATTTGTGCTGAGGCTCTATCTTCTCTTTTGAGTCAAGCTGAGAGAATGGGTAGTATTTATGGAGTCCCTATTGGCATATCTTCACTTACTATCAATTATTTCTTTTATGCCGATGATAATTTGTTATTTTCTAAGGCAAATCCTCTTGAGTGAAGTAGTATCTTTGGCATCTTGGATCAATATGAAAAGACCTCTAGATAGAAACTTAGTAAGGGTAAGACATCAATTTTTTTCAGCAAGCATACCCCACCAAATGTTAAAAGCATAATTGTGGAAGTTGCAGGTGTGAGATCAAATGGAACTTATGAAAAATACTTGAAATTTTCAGCTGTTGTGGGTAGATAAAAGGCCTCAGCTTTTAATTCCCTTTTGAACAGAACCTGGGCTTAATTGTCTAACTAGAAAACAAAGTTCCTATCTACAGCAACTAAAGAAATCTTAATGAAAGCAGTTCTTCAGGCTATCCTACATACACTATAGAAATTTTCTTGCTTCCAACTTCCATCACTCAGAGGTTGAACAAAATGATGAGGAATTTTTGGTGGGGATAGAATGGAGATCACTCTAAGATTCATTGGTTAAACTGGGAGCAGTTGGGTCTGTCAAAGGAGATTGGGGCTGGGCTTTAGGGACTTTAAAAGTTTTAATCTAGCAATGTTAGCCAAAAGAAGTTGGAGGATGCTCACAAATCCAAAGTCTTTAACTGCTCAAGTGTTTAAGTAGAAGTATCTCTCTCATAAAGACTTAATGGAGGCTACATTGGGTAACAGGCCATCTTATGTATGTAGAAGTATCAAAGCAGGGTAGCAGTTTTTGAAAATGGGGCTGATATGGAGGATAGGAGATCGAAGGAAAGTTAGAATATGGAAAGATCAATGGATACCATGATCATATTCTTTGAAGATCCAATCGCCAAGGATGATTGCTAAGGAAGATGCTAGAGTTGCTAGGGTAATTGACACAGACAGAAGGGAATAGGATTTGAATCAAATGCAGCTTTTGTTCACTCCTCAAGAGGTTGATTTTCTTAAAAATATTCCACTTGGTCTTGGCAGAAAAGAGGATAGGATGGTATGGCATTACACTCATAATAGCACTTTAACAGTTAGAAGTACCTACCATTTACATCAAGAACTTGAGTTAAAAGGTCATGCAAGTTGTCCTGATAAGCATGGTAAAGAAAAGGCCAGGAAAACAATTTGGAAAATAAATGTCTAAAATGCAGTAAAAATTTTTGTATGGAGGGCTTGCAAAGATGTTTTACCTACTTTATCCATTTTGTGTAGAAGGAAAATAGTTGAGGAAAATTTATTTCCTATCTGCAAGTCTATTCCAGAAATAGTTGGACATGTCATATGGAGTTGTGAAGGAGCAGAGGATGTCTAGTGTCAAGGCAGTAAAAAATTCAAAAGTGGCATACTATAGCACCCTTCTTTTGGCATTTGGTGCAGAATTTGTGAGATGTTGCAGCAAGAGGAGCTAGAAATAGTAGCCATTATAGCAAGGTTAATTTGGCACTGAAGAAATGATGTCATACATGGAAAAGCCTTTTCATCCATCAACCATTTAGCTTAAGGCTAGGGAGAGATGGAACCTTTTTCAACAATCTCAAGTCCTACACAAAGGGTCACAGCAGCATCAATCCCCACAGGTTCAACAGTAGCAGTACAGATGGTTGAAGCCAATTGGTTCTTTTTTTTCAAAGGTAATTGGGATGCTACTATAAACAAGGTAACATGAAAGATAAGTATTGGGGTTATTTTCCAAGATGGAGATGGACAGGTGATTCTTTGTGCTCCTAGAGATATGGTTGTGTCTCCAAAGGTGGTTGAGTCTATAGCAGCTATAATGGCAGCAAATGTTTGTAAAAATATGAGCATTCATTCTTTCATGTTAGAAGGTGATGCATTACAAGTGGTCACTAATCCATCAACTGCTCGTTCTGATTGGAGTCAAGCAAGGTGGATAATAGAAGATACTAAAGTCCTACTTAATTCCTTTGCAACTTGGTCTACTAGACATACTAGAAGACTTTGCAATAAAGCAACTTATGTTCTTGCTTGAGAAGCACTATCTCTTAATAAGGATCTTATAGGCATGGAAGAAATTCCATTATGTATTCAATCGATTGTATCTCAAGAAATGTTTTAAGACTTGTTGAGCAATAAAATTATTATTCCTTTAAAAAATAATTAAAAACACTTTTCAATCATTGAGACCCACCACTTTATCAAATTTTCAAAAAGTTAAAACCATCTCATCTCATCTCATTATCCAAACACACATATTTTTACAAAACATTTCATATCATCTTAACCCAAAAATCTTATTACTATTCAAAATATCTCATCACATCTCATCTGAACTATATAACCAAACAAGACCTTACTCCTTAGGTTGTGATGGGTCTTAATACTCGTACCCGCCCTTATCATCTAAATCTATATCAAAGTTTACAGGTTTGAGGAGTGAAGCAAAAGTGAGACTATCATGGTGAGATTTTAAGAAACTTCAATACTTTACAAACCATGACAAAACATATAATGCATGTGATATCAATGAATGGTGCAGGGAATGATACATAAGGAAACCATTAATTTGTTTACATTAAAAAGAATATATAATTATATGTGCATTTAAAATCTAAACAGTAAGCTAGGAAACTGAACAATAGAGTTTCATAAACTTCAAATCCATTAACCATCAAAACCGAGTATCGTAACTTGACCAAGCCATGAAAATCCGAAGCAACAACAAAAATAACTCTTGAACATAGTAAATAATTCTGAGCATCCAATGCTCAAAGCTCATGGGTCCGAGAACCCCAGTTCTCCATCAGCCAAAATCATTCAAGGAACTCAGGCCCTCCCATTTCCTTAATACCATATTAAGCCTTCCTTTCTTTTTATTGTATGCACCACTACCTTTCCTAAAATGGCCATGCGCACACTCTGGTTTCCTTTTCCATATTACGGATAATGACCACCCGTATGACTTTGTCTAAAGAATCATTTTTGCTTCATGCACCTATCCTTTACCACAAACATTCTGTAGTCCTCGCCAGTTGAAAGACTATGTGTGACGCCTCCAAATTTCGCTTGGGATTGAACGGACATTTGAAGCATCGAGACATGCAACACAAGGTTACCTGCCCCCGTTCATGACATATAAGATGCAATATTCCTAACATGCATCTAGCATTATGCAATATTCGCAGCGGATAATTTTTTTTTTCTTTAGCAATACTATGCACCAAACTAAAAATTATCTCAAATACTTGAAACATATTTCATACATAAAGGCATACTAAAAAGCCGTGATCACCACACTAGTCCAAAATGGTTGTGATCAAAAGAATACTTGAGATACAACTCCAAAAGTACAAGTAGCAACCTAAGTTAAATACTATGCCATCATCAACATCGCACCGTGGCCTAGTCGACCGTGTTCAGTTGGTCAGATTCCAATTCTTCTTCGGGTCCTGTAACAAGATCTATCATTCGGGAGGAATGGTAGTTGGGACTACCACAGTGAGATTTGATTACAAATCTCAGTAAGTTAACATAAAACTCACACACAGGTTAAAGATGCATGCATGGCAGTAAAAGCATAAATGCATAAGTATAGTCGTACATAAGCATAGCATAACTTGACATATAGCATGACATAACCAGAACTTAAACGTGAACTGAACTTGACTTAACATGGCATGAACTTAAGCTTAAAACATAACATGAACAAACAACATAACATGAACGTGAAACATAACATGGACTTGAAATATAGCATGAACGTAAACATGCATAACATAAATAAGAACTTGAAAATAACATAAACTTGAACATAACATGACATAAACGTGAACTTGAGACATAATGTGAACGTGAACATAACATAATATGAACGTGAACTTGGAACATAACATGAACATGAACATAACATGTATGTGAGCATAACATAACATGAACTTGATCTGCAACTTGACTTATCATGTATTTGATCTGAAACTGGACTTAACATAAACTTGGAATATTATTCAATTGTCTTGATTAATAACGTGCGTTAATACGTACTCCACAGTTGTTGTGGCCCCACGTATTCAAGTAACATAAAATATAATACGTACTCCACAGTTGTTGTGGCCCCACGTATTCTACGTGTCACAATTGCTGTGTCTCACGTAGTGTATGCTCCACAGTTGTTGTGGCCCCATACTTCATGCTCCACAGTTGTTGTGGCCCCATGAATACACATAACATAAAATATAATACGTACTCCACAGTTGTTGTGGCCCCACGCATTATAGTAACATAAAATATAATACGTACTCCACAGTTGTTGTGGCCCCACGCATTATAAGTAACATAAAATATAATACGTACTCCACAGTTGTTGTGGCCCCACGCATTAAAGTAACATAAAATATAATACGTACTCCACAGTTGTTGTGGCCCCACGTATTCTACGTGTCACAATTGCTGTGTCTCACGTAGTGTATGCTCCACAGTTGTTGTGGCCCCATACTTCATGCTCCACAGTTGTTGTGGCCCCATGAATACACATAACATAAAATATAATACGTACTCCACAGTTGTTGTGGCCCCACGTATTATACGTAACATAAAATATAATACGTACTCCACAGTTGTTGTGGCCCCACGCATTATAAGTAACATAAAATATAATACGTACTCCACAGTTGTTGTGGCCCCACGCATTATAAGTAACATAAAATATAATACGTACTCCACAGTTGTTGTGGCCCCACGCATTATAAGTAACATAAAATATAATACGTACTCCACAGTTGTTGTGGCCCCACGCATTATAAGTAACATAAAATATAATACGTACTCCACAGTTGTTGTGGCCCCACGCATTATAAGTAACATAAAATATAATACGTACTCCACAGTTGTTGTGGCCCCACGCATTATAAGTAACATAAAATATAATACGTACTCCACAGTTGTTGTGGCCCCACGCATTATAAGTAACATAAAATATAATACGTACTCCACAGTTGTTGTGGCCCCACGCATTATAAGTAACATAAAATATAATACGTACTCCACAGTTGTTGTGGCCCCACGTATTATAAGTAACATAACATGTCTTATCTTTCTTAATGCATGAGATATTATTTAATATCATATACTTTTCTAACATGGCACATACTTGTAAATGACACAATATGATTTAATCATAAACATTTCATGGAATACATGTATCATATGGCATACTTAATATGGTATACTTATAACATACAGCATTGTATGACAGAAAAGATTGTGTAACAAATAAATATTCATGAGAGATTAAATCATACATAAAGATAAACATGTAATGACATAGCATGACATGGCATATACGATAACATACATACATAAATTGTAGTTCCCTTACCCATCACACATACACAATAAACTGATAGTAAGTTAGAGGCTAACTTACCTCGATCGTCGCATTCTATGAGAATAGAGCGCGAAACACGAGGAACTGCACAACAGCTGGAAGAGGAACACTCAAGTCCTTAAGATTTTCAATTCTGAATTTAATTGCCATATTATGAGCACTTGCAACACCACGGGCAACTTGAGGTTTCACTATACTCGGAAGAGATAATTTGACTTCAGAAAGCCTTTGCAATAAATTAAGTTCATTAAAAATTATCAATAACAACCAAACAAACAACTCCTTTCTCAATCCATATATTCTTAGCCAAAGTCAACCACAAGATGACACCCGTCACCCCGGACTATAATCCATATCATCACTGCTTCGGGACACTGTCATATAGTTTACCAACACTACACCATACGCTCTACACTTCTCTGTTACGCCATCCAACCCTTCGTGACACGCCATCCGGTGTTGCACGACTTAGTACAGAGTACACTCACGTGAACTCTCTTCCATCCACACTACAACACACATCACTACGATACACGCCTCACGGTGCATCGCTACACGACACGGAGTAAGCGCTACGCGTACTTCCTTCGCTACAACACTCATCATCAAGATGCACATCACACGATGCATCGCCATACAACATGGAGTACACTACATGCGTACTCCCTTCCTTCTACGCCACACATCACTACAGCGCACGTCGCGCTGCGCGTTGCTGCATTACACAAAATACGCTACACGCGTACTCTCCTCACACTACACGCGGTATCACAACTACGGCATCCATCTCACGCCCATACTTCACAACACAGTCCACAAAACTACAAAATCAAGCCCAACACTTCACAACCACACTTCGTTTCACAACTACGCAGCGAACTCCACAAACACTAACTACACAGTCTACAGCCAACCAAATCAACTATGTTAAACATAAATAACTAAAGATAGAGGGTTATACCATCGACGGGATAACCCGTGCGTCGCTCGCTGCTCGTCAAGAACATGCGTCGGAGGAGCGTACGTGGCGGTAACACCGCGCACGGTGGCTGTCCACCACATAAAGTGGTAGTTTGGGGCTGAGAAAAGCTAAGCGTGGCCTTGGAAGGCTCATGGTCGCCTTGTGGTGGTCAAAGGTGGCGGAGCACGGCGGCATCACGCCGTGAACAGTAAAACAGAACGGTGGGAGGAGACGCGAGGTAGCGAAATGCCATAGAACTTCATGGCAAGCTAGGGAAAGGTAGATGAACATGTGGTGGAGCTGTGGTGGCGAGGTGGTGGTCGAACGGTGGCTGACGGCGGCAACAAAGAGAGTGAGAGAGAGTGAGAGCTCTACAAAGCTCCGTTGGCCATGAAATTTCTTGGAGAGTTTCATGAGGATGAGAGGAACAAGATGGTGGTGGTGAAACACCACGGGTGGCCGTGTACGGCGGCGCACGGTGGTGCAACCGAACGGGTGTTTTGAGAAACCCATATGAGAAAGAGTGAGAGTTAGGGAAAAAGAAAGACATGGGGAGGAAGCCCTTGATGTGGTGAATCCAATGGTGGTGCTTGGTGGCTGATTTGGCCGTGTATGGTGGTCCAAAATGGTGAAAAAGCTTTAAAGACCCATTTGTTTGGAGGCGAGAGTGGTGGCTAACGGTGGCTCGGATGGAGGTGAAACTTGGTGGGGATGTTCACCGGTGAGAGGGGAAGAAATCTGGGTGGGTGGTGTAGGCCACGCCGCCGGCGAGCGGCGGTTCTGGGCGGAGAAAGAAATCGGCAACAGGGGAGAAAACAGGGCAGGGCAGCAACTTCTGGGGGCTCGTGGCGGCTAACGGCTGGTCCGATGGCTCTGAAAATTGGTGGGGATGAACTTTGGTGGGATGAGAAGAGAATGGCGGGGGTGGTGTACGACACCTCCACCGGACGGCGGAGAAACGGGCGGTCAAAGGGGCGGCGACGGTAAGGAGAAATGGGGAAGGGAAGAGCATGGGGAGAGAGAGAAAGAGAGGAAAGAGAGAGAAGAAAAAGGAAAAAGGAAAAAGTGAAGGGAAAAGGGTAGGGGTCTAGGTAATTAAATTCAATCCTACGTTTCGGGATCCTCAAATAAACCAACGATAAGTTAAAACACTGATTTGAAAACGCGTAAGTGTTTTATTTTAAATAAAACACTTAAATAAAACACTACGAGTAATTAAGGTAGAATATCATTTTATAAACTAAAGTTTATAAAATAATATTTCCTCATCATTATTTAAAATGATAAAGTACCGTTAATTAATCGAAGAAGATAAAATCATTTAAATTAATAAAAAACTTAATTACAACACTGAGAGAAATTAAGATAGAATATTATTTTATAAACTAAAGTTTATAAAATAATATTTCTTCATCATTATTAAAATGATAAAGTATCTTTAATCACTCAAAGAAGATAAAACCATTTAATTTAAATAAGAGTTTTCAACGTAAAAATAAACCTCTTAATATCTTAAAACAACTAAAATATTTAATCTAAGTAATTATCTACAATTATAATATTTTCAGAGCTCATTAAATTATTATAATTGTACTACTTTAAAAAAAACAAGTTTATCTAATACTTTGAAATTCGGTGGATAAGATCCAGAATACGCCATCGAGGTACAACGCTTAGGATAATTCTGTTCATGATTTTACAATTGTCGGTGAAGAACAAATTACGTGTTTTACGAGAAAATATAAATTATGCACGTGATTTCAGGTGAGGGTAGAGACGAGAGAGATAGTGATTGCTGTCGGGAAAGAATCCAACACTGATTACCATGCTGTCAATATGTGTGAAAAAGAAAGAGAATGGTGAGGAGATAAGACTAAATTTTAGCGGGCTGTTACACTATAACTCAATTCGAGAGCATTACCATCTTGTCCGAGCCTATTGATAGCCTAGCTTGCATTAACTCAAGGAATGTCACTCCATTATAACATACTCCTAAGGGACTTCACGAATATCACATCTCAGCTTGGAATCGTGGGATACACACTCCCTATCGACAAAAACAGTCAACATTCCCTTAAAACATCATCTTCAAGGCTGAAATACAATATCGTAAAAGATTAAATCATATTTTTTCATACAGTGGGAGAAACTATATAGAAATAGAACAAACAAATATTCTTCTTATATTTTTTTAGCTTCGCTTGTCCCTATAAACAAATTCCTAGTTCTACCACCGCAGTGGATTGATCCAGTCACAGTAGGCTCGGGGGAACTGTCCTTGTCACATCTTTTTCTATATTTGCAATCTATCCCTCCTAAATTTGTTCCCTTTCGGCTGAAGCTTTTACAGCAGTTCGTTTGGTGGCTACCAAGTAATCACTTTTTTTTTTCTCTCCCCGAACCTAACCTTTGTCCTACCAACCGCCCTGCTTTTCATATAGTTAAGCTCACTATTTTTCAACTCTTGGCGCGTGTTTGAAGTTCATTGATGCTTTTTGGTGGTTCTTTAAGGTATTGGTTCTTCCACTGATTTTTCCATACTCTGTTTAGGAACTGTCTCAAATACTGGAATTTTTATAGTCGGTGCAAACCCACATTTTCTTTCAATTATGTTTCATATAATTTTGCGAGATAAAAAAGTTTTCTTGTTTGTCTGAAGTGATTGACATATGAAAAAACTGACATGTTTAATGTTACTGATCCAAATTGCTGGTGTCTTTACTCCATGGTTGAAAGATCTGCGCGAACTTGCCATGATCTGAAGAGGTCTGACAGTTTGGAGGTTTTAACTAACCGGATGCCAGAACTTTCAACGGCGCCTGATCAGTAAATCCACAAGCTACACCAATGAGAATATCCAAAGCTTACACATGGATCCCAGGTTACCATCTATGGATTATGGTATTTGCAATTAGTTTACTGTTGTTAGGAGCATTAACACGATTATCTCGAATTGGGTATTCTGGTGAAAGCATTGAAAATCAGTATTTAGTATCAAAAGGGAACAGCTACCCCCCTGTTATTGCTTATTGGATTTGTGGTACGAAAGGAGATAAGGAGAAAATGCTGAGGCTGTTGAAGGCAATATACCATCCAAGAAACCAGTATCTGTTGCAACTTGATGCTGATTCATCGGACTCCGAGAGGAAAGAATTGTTAGTTTCAGTACGATCCGAGCCGGTGTTCCGAGCCTATGAAAATGTTAATGTTCTTGGCAAAAGTTACACAGTTAATCAGATGGGTCCCTCAGCTCTTGCTGCAACACTTCATGCTGCTGCTTTGCTTCTTAAGATTAGCACTGATTGGGACTGGTTCATCACATTAAGTTCTTCAGACTATCCACTTATGAGTCAGGATGGTAAATAAATATTATACCCTCTTGAGATTAAAATCCAGTCTATATTTTGCACGCATATAGATAATCATTTTTTTTTTCTTTTACTTCGAGATTTAGAAACTAGTACACAAAGAGAAAATCATGATCTCTCTCGTTGCAGATCTCCTCCATGCTTTCACTTTCTTGCCCAGGGATCTCAATTTTGTTCATTATACTAACAAGACCAGCTGGATTTGGAAAGAGTAAGCGTTAGTCACTAATTAAATAAAATATGATGAGATGAGATGAGATGGTTTGTGATGATAGAATCTTTTGGTCTCAGGCGGGAAAAAGTCAATCAAATTGTCGTGGATCCTAGTTTACATAATCCAATCCGCAAGAGTCCACTTTTCTACGTTGTGGAGACCCGAGAAACGCCAGATGCTTTTACACTGTTTGAGGGTCAGTTCCTCTAGCATACGAGATATATATGGTTCATCAATTTTCACAAAAATTCTGATGTTGCAGATTTTCTGATTATTTTGTCAATTACATGCAGGTTCACCTTGGGTTATTCTTTCAAGAGCATTCATGGAATATTGCATCGAAGGATGGGACAATTTCCCTAGAAAACTGCTAATGTACTTTAGCAATTTGGCCTACCCGCTTGAATCCTACTTCCACACAGTCCTGTGCAACATAGCCGAGTTCCAAAACACCACAGTGGACAATGATCTAAGGTACATCATTTGGAACACTGCACAAGGTGCACCCGATGTCCTAAACATGTTTCACTATAATAAAATGGTAGCCAGCGGGGCAGTTTTTGCAAGGCC
This sequence comes from Carya cathayensis, assembly GCA_011037825.1. Classification (NCBI taxonomy): domain Eukaryota; kingdom Viridiplantae; phylum Streptophyta; class Magnoliopsida; order Fagales; family Juglandaceae; genus Carya; species Carya cathayensis. Next base: position 671,055 of record QGSO01000382.1, on the reverse strand, counting down.
GTTTCAAGAAGGTGATAGAGTGCTGCGAAAAATCGATAAAAAAATCTTAAAACGTCCTCCAAATGGGCTGATTCCCGGAGAATGGTGCTCCGACAATGGTAGAAAGAACCAGAGCATGGAGGCTTCTTCAAAGGAGGAGTACTTGTGCTCAACTCGGGGTAACATTAATGCTGTGAAGCCAGGTTCTTATGGCATCAGGCTTGGACATTTTCTCAAAAAGCTTGTCAGAGAGGGGAGACTGAGAAGCACTCAATGTCCATTTACAATATAAAATCTTTTTAACATCTTGATCGTAGGTGTTCTTAATTTGGAAAAGTTTGTAGGTTTGTTAACTACATGGGGGGGATGGCATCCAAATAATTTGGTATTTGGGAATAATCTTGTGTATGCTCTCCTTCACTGGTTTAAAACAAAATACTTATCCATAATTAATTTCACCTAACAACAAGGTTAACTAACTAATTATTATGTCAAAGATACGTGGTCTGATTGGTATAACCCCCGAGCCTCTAAAATGGAAGTCTTGGGTTCCATACCCCTTCCCCAAATATATCCAAAATAGAAACCTAACTAATTATTATAAGCGCAAAGAGAGATTCTTAAAAGCATATATGCATTCGATCACCACAATACCTCTTTCGATGGAGAAAAATATTTCTATTTGATAAGCGAATCATCGCTACTAATCTATTTTTCCGTTCAAAATAGGATGAAGATTTTTCTTGTAACGACCTACAAAAATTTTGCCGCAAAGACCTTTTTCTAACTTGGCTCTACTTGATTACGCTGTGAAATTACCATTTGTCTCAAATACTTAAATTGATGGGAATAGCAAAATTTAATTATTTATATTATATTCTTAATACTCATTCTCACATGTGGACCAGACGTGAAATATTTAATTCAATGGGATAAAGTGTAAAGTCAAGATTCGAACTCATGACCCTTACTCTGATAACATATGAAATCATTATTTGTCCCAAGAGCTTAAGTTGATAGGAAGAAATATATTTAATTATTTATATTATATTATTAAGATGCTCAACCTATGTTACCGTGCCAAAATAAGAGGGATCTTTTGCGGAAGATAAAGATGATCTCATAGGCTCGTAAGAACTAAAGACTCATAATTACTATATCCGCTTCTAAACAAAAATTTTATGTGCAGTCATTAGTACAATATTGTAGTAAGAAAAGAACTTATTTGATCAAAATTGGAAGCATAAAGATCGTGAAATGTTCGAAATTAGAGTATAGGGACTAATTTTTTGACAAGGCAAACCACAAAAGTTATTTTGAAAATAAACAAATCAAAGATGACATTGTTCGAAACTGGATTACATTAGCATTTTTCACGCTCAAGTCACAACTAATTTTTCCTGTCCATGGAGATCGAAAGAATCTGGCCAACCAAAGATGTGATGGAAGATAAATCTAAATTAGAAACTAACTTCAGATATTTATTTCAATTCTGATTGCTTTTGGTGGGGATAAGTGAACGACAAGCGAGTTATCTTGAGAATACAGTTACATGTTAGGTAGCATTATTATTTTATAATAACATTGACAAAAATCTTCAATCATGACTAGCAACCGAATAAAGCTTATGTTTATGAATTGAGGCCTCACCCCAATAATTTCAGCACACTCTACAATCATGGCTACAAACTGAGGCAGACTTTGTGATTGGACATTTCACATGCATTCTCCATCGGATTCTTTGAGGCGACATTGTAAAGCAACAGCAATTTTCTGGCCTTCCCCACTCACCAACCAACCCTTCTCAAAAGCATATTTCGTCCTCATGGTTCTCAATTAGTTCAATCTTGGCATCAGTAATCACTCGTCACCCTCCAATACTTGTTTTTCTAACAAAGCATTCTAATCAGTAAAGATTAAAGGCTCCAACTAACACCCCATTACCATATATATAGTGCATATATAGACCCATAAATTGGTCCTAACTGGTGATATCCCATAAGATAATGATAAGGGCAGGTGGTATATATGAGATTCCATATTGTTTGAAAATTAGAACTTCTTACTCTTTATAATATTCTAATAGAGCTCCAATTGTATCATTGACTAGTCCTTTTAGAGTATAGGTTATGTGACTTGAGCCTTCCATTGTAGCATTACAAATGATATCAGAATCTATTTCAATCAGAAATGTGGGACTTGAGCTATGTCACCAACGTTGGACTGGCCCGAGTAGTACGTTGGGAATTTGAGGGGTGAGATTGTGATACCCCATATGATAAGAATAATGGTAGGTTGTGTATGGGATCCCACATTACTTGGAAATGAGAAGTTCTTGCTTTTTATAATGTTCAATGGAACTCCAATTGTATCATTGATTAGTCCATTTAGAGTATAGATCATATGGCTTGGGCCTTCTATTGGGACATTACATTACTTATTCCCGTATCCTTATTCAAAGCAAAGAAGAGCCACCTTGATTGGTTCCTATCCGTTCAACAGATTATGATGCACCATCATTGTTTTTGAATGGCCCATGGATATACCCTCATGGATTTACCCATTCTCTAGATTTTTAGTAAAGGATAAATCATACATCATGCACAGCACTAATGAGCCATGTGCTAATCTGCTGGTGTAGAAGGCAATGGAGCAACATGTGCCTGATGACGATGCACTGATTGCACTAGTATGAGCATATTTCTTCCTGAAAATAGATGAATATAGAAGAAAATTGTAATACCCCATCCCCCTAGGATACAAATGATGTTAATTATTAATTTTACAACATGGAGGGACTGGAATGCTACTCTTAAAGAGGCACCAAGTATGAAGGATTCATTTAAAAATAAAATGTACTTATAAAATCAAAAGTGAGTCTTTGGAAGAATTTATTAAATTTTTCAAAATCTCTTCCTATCGAAAGCATAAAATAAAACCTCAATACGATACCTAGGCTTCTACCTCTTCTCCCTAAGCCAAGTTCCATCCTACGGCTTCAAATCTCAGCTCAAACATTTCTTGGGACAGTCAAACATGAAAGCAAAAATGAGTCAAATACTTAATAAGAACTACTTCATACTGTAAACAATATAAAAACACATTGTTAACCCCTTTGTATTAGGGTTAATGACCCTTGTAGTCATGGTTCTTTCTGTGGTTAGCGGATAAGAACTTAACATCATGAGTGGACATCAAAAGACTACTAAAGATTGAACTCCAAAAATACAAATAGTAAACTAAGGAAACTACTATGTTATCCATCGACATCGTACTATCGTCTAGTTGATTGTTTCTAGTTGGTCGGGTGACACCCCCAGATTCCATTTGGGATCGGACGAACATTCGAAGCGTTAGAAAATGCAACACAAAGTTACATGCCCCCGTTCATGACATATAAGATGCAATATTCCTAACGTGCATATAGCATTATGCAATATTTGCAGCGGATAATTTTTTTCTTGAACAATACTATGCACCAAACTTATAATATTCAAAATAGTTAAAGCATAATCTATGCATACTTAATAAAATAAACATCCACAATTACAGGATCTCAAAAGACTGTAATCTCAAAATGTGGGAGACCAAGCTCCATATTTACATTACCAAAATACACTATTGGGCCAGTTCGTTGAGTATTCACTCCCTGCTCTGCTCCTGACACATCACCTATCATTTGGGGAGAATGGTAGTTGGAACTACCACGATGAGATTTGATTAAAAATCTCAGCAAGTTAACAGGAAACTCTCACACAAGTTAATGATGCATGCATGACAGTAAAAGCATGAATACACAATCAAAGTCAATAGTAAGCATGGCATAACTTGACATAACATGGTATAAAATAATAAGCATAACTAGCTTAACATAACATAACATGACTTAACATAACATGGCATGAGCTGACATAAATTGAGCTGAAACTGAACTTGAACTTCACTTGACATGACATGAATGTGAACTTAAAATATAACATGGACTAGCAACATAGCATGAACGTGAACTTAAAATAACATAGACTTGAAACATAGTATAAATGTGAACATACATTACATGAATATAAACTTGAACATAACATGAACCTAAGCATAACATGACATAAATGTGATCTTGAAACATAATATGGACGCGAACATAACATGACATCAACGTAAACTTGAAATATAACGTTAACGTGAACATAGCATAACATGAATGTGAACTTAAATTTAACTTGACATGAACTTGAACTTAATATAATGGAAAATTATACTCATTCACCGTAGCACTCGGTAGCACATAGCCTTGACCGCAATACCAGGCAACGTGTTTCATCCTTCTATAGTACGACAAAATATACTCCTTCACCGTAGTACTCGGCAATGCATAGCCTTAACCGCAATACCAGGTAGCCTCTATTATCCTTGACCGTAATACAACTTAACTAATTTATCTATCTGTAATACGGCAAATTATACTCCTTCACCTTAGAACTCGGTAGCGCATAGCCTTAACCGCAATACCAAATAGCATGTATCATCTTTGACCTAGTACAGATTAACTGATAATTGAAACTTAACTATTCTCAAAATACACTATTGTATTCGAGATGAAACGTGACTGGAATACAAAAGGACATAAGTCCTAACGTCACATAACATGACTTGAATATAATTCGAGAGACATGACTTACTTGAGATAGAAACATTTCATAACATATAATAGACAACATTTCATAACAAGGCATACATATAACAGACAACATTTTGTAACATGCCATACATGTAACAGAAAATATTCGATAACATGTCATAACATATGACAGTGAATATTACATGACATGACATACATGTAACAGATGGCGTACGTAATGTGACATACTTACAACATATAGCAACATGTAACAGAATATATTATATAACAAATAAGTATTTCATGACAGAATAATTTGTGTAGCAGATAAACAAGTAATGACATGGTATGGCATGACATCTATAACAATATACAAACATAAACTGTAGTACCCTTACCCATCACACATACACAATAAACTAATAGTAAGTTAAGAGGTAACTTACCTCGATTGTCACGTTCTACGTGCGAAACACGAGGAACTATAAGAGGGTATTCTAAAAGTTACAAATTTAATTACTAACAATTCAAAACATGTAAAAGAGAAAACTCAGGGTAAAATGACCCACTACCATTTTACTCTCTACATATAGAAAATGATCATTTTACTCCTAACTTAAGAATTTCACATCCTAACTCTAAAAATTATCAAAATTTACATTCCTAAACTCAAATGGTAAAATATCAACTCAAATATTTTTCTTATGTAAATTTTGTCCTAAACTCAAATATCAACTTAGAAAATTTTAAAACAATTAATTACTATGGAAAATTCACTATGCCCGAAACATTCATAGGCCATTTCTTTTTATTTTTGTTACAATTCCTTCCAACTTCAAAACTTATAATTAAACCAAAATTTTGAAACAAAAATCTTCCTATCCTAATTTAAAACCATACTTAAAACATCCATTATGAAAAACCTAATCATCAATACCAAAGTTTTTGTAAAAAGACTCAAACTTTTTAACAACAAAGCAAACCCTTAAATCACAAGTTTTTGCCATAATCAACATCTCCAAAAGTTTCAAAAAAATCAAATCTTACTTCTAACATATTCATAACATCATCCTAAGATCAACTATGCTTTAAATCATCAAACAAAAATACCAAAAATCACAAAACAACACTTGGTGTTTTTGGTTTTACACTTAATCCAAAAACAAAAAAAAATTTCTCAACTAACTTAGATCAATCTCTCGATCCATGGCTTAAAAAGATGAAATCTTCAAACTAAAACATCACATGGTTTAAAAATGTGTCCTAAAAAAGATTCAACCATCAAACTTAAAATCACATGGCTAAAAATAATAAAATATAGATCTAACCCAAAAACATCAAATCTTATGCCTAACCAAAATCCTCTTGCATAGAAAAATCATATCTTTAAAACTAATACTAAATATATTCAAAGTAACATGCTAACATGTATATAAGAGGTTTAGGATCATCACATAAAAATATCAAAGCCTTTGTAATAAATTAAACCATGAAATGTTCAAACTTTCTCAAAACCAAAACTGTTTTTCCACTTCTAGTTTTCATGTTTCTAGATCTAAAGAATCTATTATCAAAAGCTTTACTCATGCAACAAAATCTCAATGAGCATTCATAAACACATACTAAAAAAACTCTATAAAATTTTTGAACCAAGATATGTCCATTAGCTTGGTCAAAAATTTCAAAACATAACATACTCTCCAGTTTCATGCCTAGAATGACCTTTCTATGGTTAAAAATACTTTTGATAGATCAAATGACCATGGAATGAGAAAAATAATATATCCATGGAAACTAAACTCAAATAAGAACAACTTTTGTGGGGTAATTGTGAGAAAATACATACAAAGGGTAAAAAATCTCCATGCAATAGGATCCAAAAATCTGCCCGAGAGAGCTCTTTTGGGTTCTCTCTAAGATTCGGGTAAAGAAATGATAAAATGGAGTGAAATGTGTCTTGTACGAATTTAGACATCTGGAGGGAGAACTTATGGGCTTGAATGACCCTTGATTGGATGCACCTATGGCACATGAAGTGGAGAATAGTGAGGGGTAAGGACTGCCTCCTGCAACTATGAGGTATGGAGGGTGATGAGGTGGATTTCTCCTTCACATGAAGGCACTATTGGGTGCAGCCAAAGGCAGTGGATGACTTGCCATGTGGAGGAAGAAACTTCTTCAAGAAGCTTTGCCAAGCTGGCCAAATTCATGGGCCTCAACTAAGTGGGCTTCAATTTGAGGTTTAAAAGGGGTTTAGTTAGGATTTGAGATGCTATCAAACCCAAATCCAATTTTTCTTAGCTCAATCAAATTTTCAAGGTTTAAAAGGTTGGGTAATAATGTCATAACAAGACTTTGATAAACTAATAGCATGTGAAAATGATTTAATCAAGTGATTAAACACAACGCTAGAAATCGTATCAAAAAGGGTTTGGAGGCCAACTTTAGGGTTTAGGGAAACCATTTAAGGTTATGGTTTCAACCAAAATTTTTGGGTTTCAATTAGATTTCAACCATTTAGGTTTTCACTAGGGTTGAAACCCTCTTTGGTCTAGTACAATTTGGTTGAAGAGATGAAATAATAGAATTTTGCTTAGGTGGCATGATCTCACACCTTGATTCCTTCACAATCCATCTCATGGTTCCTCTTTGTGCCAAGTATCCAAAACTATTCACTAAGTGAGGATAAGATCTTTTCAAGTGTCCAAATAAAACTTCCCTAATCTAATTTGAACATTCCATACTTTGATTTTAAAAATACTACACTAGCGTGCTACTATTGAGATTACTATTCACTCCAGGAAAGTGAAAAATAAACTTTGCATTGAAAAATCTTAAATATTCATACAAACCTAACTGTGCAATTCATTTATTAAAATTCAACCCTGAAATGCCTTAAAAGAATAAATATGTTTTCGAATAAGCGTATCGTCTGAAAACTGAAAATGGAATTATTGCACCATAAAATTCTAAATAATCAACTGAGTCAATTGGTGCGGACCATAACGCATTCTAATACTTCTAACTACTTCAAATAAATAAAAAAGCACTTTTGGCATCATAGTGAGTGATAACACTAACTGTGCTAACAGACTAAAACCTGTGTGATTAGTTGATTCGTGAAAACTTACGGTGTTTTTACAAGGTTCCTAAATCCTATAGAAATTTTACCATTGAATTTCTAGTGGACTATTACAAGTCGATTCCTAGTTCACCTTCAGATCTTGAGAAAAGCACTACCATTCGGGAGGAACGATAGTTAGGATTACCACAGTGAGGTTTGATTACAAATTTCAGCAAGTTAACATAAAACTTTCACACAATTTAATGATGTAAGCATGACAGTAAAAGCATGAATGCACAATCAAAGTCATTAGTAAGCACAACATAACTGACATATAATATTGCATAACTGACATAACTTGAACTGAAACATGAACTGAACTTGACTTGACATGACATGAACTTGATCTGAGATTTGACTAGATATGAACGTAAACTTGAACGTGAAATACATGAACTTGGAATCTTGTTCAGTAAACTAAACTTGAGCATGAACTTAACCATGAACATTAACTTGAAACATGATTGAACGTGAACTTGAACATAACATGAACATGAAACATATTCTTGTCTCATAGAGTTACCTTGATGTTCTTGTCTCATGGGATTACCACAATAGCATAGTCTTGTCTCATGGAGTTACCACGATAGAGTAGTCTTGTCTCATGAGGTTACCACGATAGCGTAGCCTTATCTCATAGGGTTACCACAATTTAATAATAACAATGAACTAAACAATAACTTAACTGCACGTGGGTGTACGTGAATGTGAACTTGACATGAACATGGAAATAGGGTTTTGCTTAAGTGGCATGATCTCATACCTTGATTTCCTTCACAATTTCATCTCATGGTTCCTCTTAGTAGCAAGTGTCCAATACTATTCACTAAGTGTGGCTAAGATCTTATCAACTGTCCAAATAAAACTATTTTAACCTAATTTGGGCATTTAACACTGTGATTTTGAAAACATTACACTTTGTGCTACTATTGAGGTTACTATTCACTCTCGGAAAAAATGAAAATAAACTGTGGATTGTAAAATTTTAAATATACACACTAAACTAACTGTACAATTTATTTATTGAAATTCAACCCCAAAGTGCCTCGAAATAAACAAAACACATTTTCAAACTAGTGTTTTGTCTGAAAATTGAAAATGGGATTATTATGCCATAAAATCCTAAATATTCTTCTGAGTTTAATGGTGCGAACCAAATTACATTATAACACTTCTAACTATCTCAAATAAATAAAATCTCACTTCTGGCACCATAGTGAGTGGTAACTTCTGGCATCTTTGTGTTTTGGCATTCTAAGCTTTTGTAAGTTGATTTCTCTGGTGCAATTATCTTGTATTTTGTTTTTTATTGAGTCTAGTCTACTTAATTATGCATTGGTAAATTTTTCCTTCAAGTTTTGATGGATGAAGGTTAGTGTTTTTTGGTTCAAAGGTTTGATTTTAACAGAATTTGAGATTTGTGATGAACTTTGATGTTTTATGACAACTTTGATAAAATGAGGGGTATATTGTAATATGATGAAGTGTTAATATGTTGATATGCAAGTTCATGATATGATTTAAGCATGTTAGGCTTTTAGAAAAGAGTTTTGTATGATATTCAAAGTGTTAGAAACCGATTGGCTCAAAATAGTTTCCGTTTTGAATTAGTTTGTGAGTTTTGTTCTTAAAACTTGATCATATGGCTTTGGTTTTCATATATATTGTTCTTGAAGTTGGAAATTCTACTTAGGTCAATAAAATAAGGCAGATATTATGGTACCAAAGCACATAAATCTCTAAACAATAGTTTTCATAAAATCTTTCAACGGACTTAATTGTTCCGAAAGAACTCCCAAAACATGGGAGCATCATTTCTAATTATCAAAACAAACTATCCATCATCAAAAAGGTCCCATATCAAAATGTCTTTTGGCATGGAAAATCCTAGTTAGCCTTATCGTGGTTCAGAACCCTTCTCAGCTACTCAAAGAGCTGCAACACTTCAATGATAAATTGGTTCGTTGCTTCCAGCCTCTCCAAAATGGATGGCTCCAGAGAGACCTTATGTCTCTTTGGAGTCTCCTTAGGGATCTGGGGTGCTGGTCTCTCACGCTTCCCCATGACTTTCCTTTTGAGTTCCTGTCACAACTTCTACCATTCTAGGTGAGGGAATGGTAGTGGAAACTACCACAATAAGATTTTGAGAAATCTCAATAAGTAAACAAATAACATGTAACAGATATACCCTCCATCCGATTTTGCAAGTGGTATCTCATAGAAAGGCTATGCTTCAGCGCCTGTTTTGGAAACATTAATGGTGCAGTTAGATCCGGTTGGGGAGGTCTAAGTAATTTCTGAAACTGATATATACATGGATATTGATTTGGAGCCAAGTGCTCCAGTGTGTGCAGTGAATTCGGTCACGGGAATTGTGATGGGAAAATCTTCTATGGTAGATTGTGACCCAGTGATTATGGCCATGCTGAGGTTTGGTTTTTTCCCAGTTCTGTGACTTGATCTGTGACACCCCCAGATTCCGCTTGGGATTGAACGGACATCTGAAGCGTCGGGACAAGCAACACATGGTTACCTGCCCCCGTTCATGACATATAAGATGCAATGTTCCTAACATGCATCTAGCATTATGCAATATTCGCAGCGGATAATTTTGTTTTTTATTGAGCAATACTATGCACCAAACTTATAATATCCCAAATAGTTAAACCTTAATCCAAGCTTACTTAACAAAATAAATATCCACGATTTCAGTATGAGTCTTAAAATACTATAACCTCAAAAACATGGGAGACTAGACTCCATATTTACATTACCAAAATACACTATTGAGGAAGTTCATCAAGTAATTCATATAACTCGACTAACGAGGCCAGAATACTGTCCAAAAACTAACTATGGAAGTTGTAAGCTCCGCGTCATGTCTGCGGCGTCTAGTCAACCTCCTTCAGTCTACCAAAGTTCGCTCCCTGCTCTGATCCTGACACATCGCCTACCATTCGGGGGGAATGGTAGTTGAGACTACCACGGTGAGATTTGATTACAAATCTTAGTAAGTTAACAAGAAACTCCCACACAGGTTAATTATGAATGCATGGCAGTAAAAGCATGAATGCATAATTAAAGTCGTAAGTAAGCATAGCATAACTTGACATAACCTGAACTTAAATGTGAACTGAACTTGACTTAACATGACATGAACTTAAGCTTAAAACATAACATGGACTAGCAACATAATATGAACGTGAAACTTGAAACATAACATGGACTTGAAATATAGCATGAACGTGAACATGCATAACATAAATATGAACTTGAACTTAACATAAACCTGAGCATAACATGACATAAACGTGAACTTGAGACATAATGTGAACGTGAACATAACATGACAGAAACGTGAACTTGAAACATAACATGAACATGAACATAACATAACATGAACGTGAGCTTGAACATATCATAAACATGAACATAACATGATATGAACATGAACTTGAAACTTAACGTGAACATGAACATAACATAACATGAACGTGAGCTTGAACATATCATAAACATGAACATAACATAGCATGATATGAACATGAACTTGAAACTTAACGTGAACATGAACATAACTTGTACGTGAGCATAACATAACATAACATGAACTTGATCTGAAACTTGTTTTAACATGTACTTGATCTGAAACTTATTCTTATCTCATGGGGCCACCATGATTGCTTACTCTTAACTTCTTGACATGAAGTTGGAAACTTATTCAATAGACTTAATTAATAACGTGACCATATAGGTGCTACATGGGGTCCCCTAGAGCCGTGTGTCCCTTCCGATTACTGCATCACAACACAGGTATCTACACTAGCTGTGAATGCATTAATACGTACTCCACAGTTGTTGTGGCCCCATGAATACACGTAAAATAAAATATAGCACCATCGGCGTTAGTGCCTGGCACGCTCCGGTGACCAACTAATTAGGCCCCATTCGCAACCTGTTGATTGTACTTCGTCAACCCAGGGAATTTCACACCTATTTAGACACTCCAGCATGAACAGTGGAGTTCCACTAGGATATTACCCTATCCTAACACTTAGGGTCGTGATTGACATGAATAACTTAACTTGAACATGATCTGAAACTTAACTTAACATAAACTTGATCTGACTTCTTTACTTAACATGACATACTTGCAATGGTGAATATTAGATGATATGACATATATGTAACATATGGCATACTTAACATGGCATACTTATAGCATATAACAATACGTGATAGAATAGATTGTGTAACAGATAAATATTTGCGACAGAATAAATCATGTATAACAGATAAACATGTAATGACGTGACATGACATGTCATATATGATAACATACGTACATAAATTGTAGTTCCCTTACCCATCATACATACATAATAAACTGATAGTAAGTTAGAAGCTAACTTATGGGCAGGTTTTGCTATTCATTATGGGCAGGTCTCCAATAATGTTGCTGAGGGGAGAGCTTTACTGGATGGGTTAAAGTTGGCACAACAGTTGGGTATTCGAGACATCTTGGTGGAGTCCAATTCAGAAGTTATTGTGAAATGGATTCAGGCTAGTAAATGCAGTTTATGGTATTTCTGGGATTTTTGGGATGACATCCAGCGTTTGTTTGTTGATTTATAGTGTTCCATCCAGCATACTTTTAGAGTAAACATGGTTGCAGACTATCTTGCCAAAGAGGGGGCTTTTAATAGAGGTAAGTTTTTTACAGGGTTGGCCCTTGATAGGGGAATCCTTCGTGGGTTAGTACGTACGGATATGTGGGGCTTCCTTATATTAGGATGTAATTGTGCTCTCCTTTATGTTGTTAGCACTTTCTTTGTTTTGTTTTCCTTTGATCACAAGGGTTTTTTGGTTTTTTTTTTGTTTATTTTTTGTAAAATCCCTGTTGATAGTGATGTAACCACAGTTTTCCTCCGCCATATGTGAGGGCTTTCTTAATAAACTTGGGACGGGGCTGCTATGTGGGTGGCTACCGGCTATTTCAAAAAAATAAAAAAGTTAGAAGCTAACTTACCTCGATCGTCGCGTTCTACGACAATAAGGCGCGAAACACGAGGAACTGTAAGAAAGTCATTCTAAAAGTTTGAAATTTAATTACTAACAATTAAAAACATGAAAATAAGCTAACTTAGAGTAAAATTGCCATTTTACCCTCTACATGTGGGAAAATGACCATCTTACCCCTAACTTAAGGATTTCACATCCTAACTCCAAAAATTTTCAAAATTTACATTCCTCATGTAAATTTTGTCCTAAACTCAAATATTAACTCAGAAAGATTTAAAATAAATCACAACTATAGAAAACACACTATGGCCAAAAAATCCATAGGCCATTTCTCTTGATTTTTGTTGCAATTCCTTCCAACTTCAAAACTAATGCTTAAACCAAAATTTTGCAACAAAGATCTTCCTATTCTAAGTTTACAACTATACTTAAAACATTCATTTAGAAAAAGCTAATAATTAACACCAAACTTTTTGTAAAAAGATCCAAACACTTAATCACAAGTTTTGACCCTAAATCAAAACATCTCCAAGAATTTCAAAAAATCAAATCTTACTTCTAACATATTCATAACATCATCATAAGATTAACCATGCTTTAAATCATCAAACTAAAGTCATCAAAATCACAAAATAACACTTGGAGTTTTTGGTTTTACACTTAATCCAAAAACATAAACTTTTTCCTCAACTAGTTTGATAAATCTCTTGATCCATGGCTTACAAAGATGAGATTTTCAAACTAAAAAATCTCATGGTTTAAAAATGTGTCTTAAGGAATATCCAACCATCAAAATTAAAATCACATGGGTAAAAATCAATAAAACATAGATCTAATCCAAACACATCAAATCTTAGGCCTAACCGGAATCCTCTTGTATAGAAAAATCATATCTTTGAAACTAATGCTAAATATCTCCAAAATAACATCCTAACATGAGAATAAGAGACTTAGGATCATCATATAAAAATATCAAAGCCATTAGAGTAAGATCAAACCACGAAATATTCAAACATTCTCCAAATAAAAACTGTTTTTCCACTTCCAGTTTTCAAGTTTCTAGATCTAAGAAAATTTATCATCAAAAGTTTTAGTCATGCAACAAAACCTCAATGAAAACTTTTAAACACACTTTCCAGATTCACGCCCAGAATGACCTTTCCATGGTTAAAAATACCTTTGACTAACCAAATGACCATGGAATGATACGAATAATATATCTACGGAAACTATACTCAAATAGGAACAACTTTTATGATGAATTCATTGTGTGAGAATACTTAAAAAGGGCCAAAAAGCTCCACGCAAAAGGACCCAGAAATCTGCCCGAGAGAGCTCTTTTGGGTTTCTCTCTAAGAACGGGGTGAAGAAGTGATGAAAGGGAAGTAAGTGTGACTTGCACAACTCAAGACTTCTGTAGGGGGAAGATATGGACCTGAATGACCATTGATTGGAATTAGATATGTGACATAAAGTGGAGAATAGAGAGGGGAAAGGATAGCCTGCAGAAGTTGTGAGTTATGGAGGTTGATGGGGTGGGTTTCTCCATCTCATCAAGGCACTATTGGGTGCAGCCAAGGGTAGTGAATGGTCTGCCATGTGGGGGAGGAAACTTCTCCAAGAAGCCTTGCCAAGGTGGCCAATTTCGTGGGCCTCGGTGCGCCCCAACCAAGTGGGCTTCAATTTGGGGTTTGGTTAGGGTTTGAGATGCTATCAAGCTCAAATCCAATTTTTCTTGGTCCAAAAAATTTCCAAGGTTTTAAAGGTTGGATAATGATGTCATAACAAGAATTTGAGAAATTAATAGCATGTGGAAGTGATTTAATCAAGTGATTAAACACAATACTAAAAATTGGATCGAAAAGGGTTTAAAGGCCAACTTTAGGGTTTGGGGAAACCGTTTAGGGTTTCGGTTTCAACCAAGTTTTTGGGGTTTCAATTGGATTCCAACCATTTAGGATTTCACTAGGTTTGAAACCCTCTTTGATCTGGCTCAATTTGGTTGATCAGATGAAAAAGGTTTTGCTTAGGTGGCATGATCTTACACCTTGATTTCCTTCACAAATCCATCTAATGGTTCCTCTTTATGCCAAGTATCTAATACTACTCACTATATGTGGCTAAGATCTTGCCAAGTGTCCAAATAAAACTTCTTTAACCTAATTTGGACATTCCATACTGTGATTTTGAAAACACTACACTTAGTACGCTTATCGAAGTTACTATTCACTCAAAAAAAAAGCGTAGTAAACTTAATACTAAAAAATTCTAAATATTCATATTAACCTATAGTAAAAACTGTTTACCAAAACTCAATCCCGAAGTGGCCCTATAAATAAACTCACAGTTTCGAACAACCATTTCGTCCGAAATTATGAAAATAGGTTATTGCGCTATAAAATCCTAAATATTCAATTGAGCCTAGTGGTGTAGACTATAACGTATTTTGACACTTCTAACTATCTCAAACAATTAAAATCGCATTTCTGGCACCACAGCGAGTGATAACACTGTCTATGTTGACAGACTAAAACCTTTGCGATTAGCCGATTCGTGAAAACTTACGGAGCTTTCACAAAGTTCCTCAAGTGATGGGCCCCAAGGCGGACCAAGTCTCAAGGATCAGTTATAAGAATAAGAGCCACAAAGATCAAGGGAGCAATGCAATAATTGGTGCAATCCAATTGGGATGAAGCTAGCAAGAGCCCAACACTCATGATGGGCTTGAAAGAAAGATAATCAATTTGGATCCACTTGATCAAAGCTATGGAAGACACGACTTGGGCCTTTTGTTATTGAAGTCCATAGATTTATTTATTTAATTAAAAGGGCTTATTTTAATAGTCATAGGAATTAATCTAGAATAACTGGGTTTGGGGGATGTCCAGCCCACACCTCTTATTTCTATTGAACTAGGGTTTTGTGAAGGCCTTGTATTTTGGCCAAGAGCTTATTTGGCAAGTTATTATTCTACAAACTAGGGTTTTAGAAGTTACTGTAGCACCGCGTACGACACTGTTCACGCTACAGTATCCGAGGCACTTTCATTAGGGTTTTTGGGGGTTGTCTATTTAAACAACTTATAGCCTCATTTGAGAGGCAGAATATATGGAATTTCTTTGAGAGTTTGAGTTATCTCCTCTTGTTCTTCTTGAACTTTTTGAACTTATCAAAGGTAAATCAAAACCTTTGTGGCGTTCCTCCTTTGTAATTTGGGTTCTTGAGACGGATTCTTCAACTGGTCTAGATTTTAATATAATCTAGGTTCTTGGAACGGGTTCTCATCGGGTCTAAATTCTCCATCCATAAATCTGAGTTTGGCTTTCTTGGGGTTGTTTTTCCAGTATTGTTGTTGGGTCTCAAAGCAAATCGATTGGGGTTCACATCATTTGGTATTCAGAGCAAGGTTTCCAATCAGGTGTAATTCTATCTTTTATTTATTGCATCTTTATTTCTAGGGCTTCATTGTTCTAAGGTTGCAAAAAAAAAAAAAGGTGCAGAAATTCGTTTCCTAGGGCTGCCAGATTACTCTATCTTTTTGGTTTCATGTTCATCAACATTGGGTGGCTAAATTGCTTGTTTGAGAGCTGCCAAAATTTGCACCATCTATAGAGTTGGGAATTTCTGGGGTTTCTTGCATCTCTAAGTTTGTCAATTGCTTGGAGTGCCGTTTCGTTGATTCTCTTCTATTTCCTTGTCAATTTTATGTGTTTGAATTCAATTGTTTGATTATCACAATTGAATATTTCTGTTTGTGGTTGAATTGTTGAGGAAAGGAAAAGAAAAGAAAAGAAAATTCCAAAAAAAAATTCCAAAAAAAAAATAAAGAAAAGAAGAGAGATGGATTTTGGGTAGTTGTTTCAAATACTTTGCCATATAAAATTGAGTGCTTTGTCATTGATTGATCCTTATCTTTAAAGGGGCTGAATACGTCATTCTAGTTGGAACCTTATTTCGTAATTACTCTTTCCAGTGTATAAATTCATTGAGTCTCGTGTCATTTTATTCCTTCCATGTTTTTCTCTTGTTCTTGTTTCTTGGACCTAATTACTAGTTGGGAGAAAACAAGGTTGTATTATCTTGATTGAGTTCAATTAGTTCTTAAAAGAACTTGAGTGGGAAAACTCTTGAGGTAAAAGGCAAGAGAGTGTGAGATCATTATCCTGAAAAAAAAAAAAAAAGCCAATTAAGAGTGAAACACGAGTGGAGTGCCATTATTCGAGTGTAAACACGTAAGGGAGCGTGTGAGGTCTTTTTTTCCACTAACATTCTTTGTTGTGCAGAGCATATGATGTCTCATAAAAATGACTCATCACCAAAAGAGATCGTAGATAACTCATTCTTTGTGTTGCATTCCATGCAACAAAAGTTTGAAAGGTTAAATTTGAAATTGGGAGAAGTGAGGGATAGGATGGATCAACAAGGTGTAGTGATTAGAAATCTACAAAGTGGGAGAGATAGGAGACATGAGCCTAGTATTAAACATCAATATAAGAATGAGGAGTATGGTGAGTCTCTTGTTGTCAAGCGTGCTCTCAATACACAAAGTAAGATGGATGATACAGAGCTGCAGAGAGAGAACATTTTTCATACTAGATGCCACATCAACAACAAGGTATGTAGTATGATCATTGATGGGGGAAGTTGTACTAATGTGGCTAGCACTACTTTAGTTGAGAAATTGAATTTACCTACCTTGAAACACCCTAGACCATACAAGTTGCAGTGGTTGAGTGATTGTGGGGAGGTTAGGGTAAATAAGCAAGTGCTTGTATCTTTTTCAATTAGAAAGTACAAAGATGTGGTGCTTTGTGATGTAGTGCCTATGCATGCTGGTCATATTTTGTTGGGGAGGCCATGGCAGTGTGATAGGAGAGTGATTTATGATGGGTTCAGGAACATGTACAATTTTGAAAAGGATGGAAAAATAATCAAACTTGCTCCTTTAACTCCAACACAGGTCCATGAGGACCAACTGAAAGTAAAAAGTGAGATTGATGATAAAAGAGAGAGTAAAAGTGAGGTTGAACGAAAAAGAAAGAGTGAGAGAGAGATTGAGGAAGAAAGAAATTGTGAAACCTCTAGAAAAAGAGAGAATGAGTTGAAAAACAATTGTGAGGTCGAGAGTTCAAAAAAAGATGTTGAAAAAGGGAGTGAAAGAAAAGAGAGTGAAAAGGAAAAAAAGAGTGAAAGAGAAAAAGAGAGTGAAAAGGAAAAAGACAGTGAAAGAAGAATAGAGAGTGAAACGAAAAATGAGATTGAAAAGAAAAGCGAGAGTGAAGAAAGTGAGAGAAAAGCAAAGGGAGAAGTGAGTTTTTATGCTAAAGCAAATTTTAATACCAACGAACTTAACAAATCTTTGCCTAGCATTGTTATCTCTTTGTTGCAGGGATATGAGGTCATGATTCCTAGCAGTATGTTTAATGGATTGCCACCTATTAGAAAGATAGAGCAATACATTGATCTTGTGCCAGGTGCGACAATCCTTGGCCAACCTTTGTTTGAAGAGCACAAGTCCTTGACGCACTTGAAGGGACAAGTTAAGTTGGATAGAATGCATGCCAAGTGGGTTCAACTCATTGAGACATTTCCTCATGTAATTCTTCAGTACACACACGGTAAGAAAAATTTTGTGTTTGATGCTTTAGCAAGAAGGTATGTCCTTGTCATCATTTTAGATACAAAATTATTGAGACTTGAATATGATAAGAAATTGTATGTTAATGATGATGGCTTGGCTAGTGTGTATAGAGTATGTGAGAAAGCATCATTTGGTAAGTTCTATAAATTAGATTGGCACTTGTTTAGAGATGATAGACTTTTTGTGCCTAATAGTTCTATGCGTGAGTTGCTTGTGCTTGTAGCACATGAATGTGCTTTGTTGGGAAATTTTGGTGTAAAGATAACTTTAGACGTGTTGCATGACCATTGGTGGGCGTATTACTTGCCATTTATTGAGTTTGCATTTAGTTGGAATGGTCCCTTTGGTGTTAAGAAGAGTTTAGACGTATTGCATGAATACTTTTGGGAGTATGGTTTGCCATTCATTGAGGTCGCATATAGTTGGAGTGGTCATTTTGGTGTAAGGAAGACTTTAGATGTGTTTCATGAACGTTTGTGGGAGTATCATTTTCCATTCACTGAATTCTTGCATGAACATTTGCGAGGATATCATTTGTCATTATTAGAGTTTGCATATAATAAGACCATGCATACTACTATTTCTCATTCATCTTTTGAAGTTGTTTTTGGCTTTATTCCACTTATTCATTTTGATTTAATGCCTTTACCTATTGATGACAGAAGAAACTTGGATGGACATTTCCAAATTAATGATACTTCATATCTAGTGGATTTTCCAGGTATGTATCATGTGTTTGCTATTTTCAATGTTACTGATATTTTTCCCTTTGATCCAGGTGGAGATTCGAGGTCGAATCCTTTTGAGGAGAGGGGGAATGATGGGCCCCAAGGCGGACCAAGTCTCAAGGATCAATTATAAGAATAAGAGCCACGAAGATCAAGGGAGCAATGCAAGAATTGGTGCAATCCAATTGGGATGAAGCTAGCAAGAGCCCAACACTCATGATGGGCTTGAAAGAAGGAGAATCAATTTGGATCCACTTGATCAAAGCTATGGAAGACACGACTTGGGCCTTTTGTTATTGAAGTCCATAGATTTATTTATTTAATTAAAAGGGCTTATTTTAATAGTCATAGGAATTAATCTAGAATAATTGGGCTTGGGGGATGTCCAGCCCACACGTCTTATTTCTATTGAACTAGGGTTTTGTGAAGGCTTGTATTTTGGCCAAGAGCTTATTTGGCAAGTTATTATTCTACAAACTAGGGTTTTAGAAGTTACTGTAGCGCGGCGTACGACACTGTTCACCTACAGTACCCGAGGCACTTTCATTAGGGTTTTTGGGGGTTGTCTATTTAAACAACTTATAGCCTCATTTGAGAGGCAGAATATATGGAATTTCTTTGAGAGTTTGAGTTATCTCCTCTTGTTCTTCTTGAACTTTTGAACTTATCAAAGGTAAATCAAAACCTTTGTGGCGTTCCTCCTTTGTAATTTGGGTTCTTGAGACGGATTCTTCAACGGGTCTAGATTTTAATATAATCTAGGTTCTTGGAACGGGTTCTCATCGGGTCTAAATTCTCCATCCATAAATCTGAGTTTGGCTTTCTTGGGGTTGTTTTTCCAGTATAAGTTCCTCAAGTCTAAAGAAATTCTACCATTGAATTTCTAGCGGGCTGTTACATGATCCATTTTTTATTTTCAAGTCCTTGGTATTCGATTATGATGAATGGGACAATTAAGGGCTTCTTCCCAGGATGTCGTGGTCTTCATCAAGGTGATCCTCTATTACCTTATTTTTTTATTATCTAGCAAGAGGTCCTTTCCAGGATAATTCATCGGAGTGTGGCTGAGAATAGATTTGGAAATTTTCATCAGGCCCGAGGTATGCTTATTATTTCTCATTCAATGTATGCTGATGATGTGGTTATTTTTTCTAATGGGAGTCAAAGGTCAGTTCACGTGCTTGTAAGAATTCTAACCCAATATGAAAAGCTAGTCAAACTAGGCTATCAATAAACATAAGTCCACTTTTTATTGTTCAAATAAAATTTCTCTTACTCGTAAGCGACATCTTTTACGTAGCACAAGTTTTATGGAGGGGCATTTTCCTTTTCAATACCTTGGGGTGCCCATTATCCTGGGTCGTCTCAAGCAATCATATCTTGAAGGTATGGTGAATAAAGTGAGGCAAAAAATCAATGGTTGGAAGATGCAGCTCCTATCTTCTAGAGGTAAACTGGTTCTGTTATGTTATGTTATATCTAGCATGGCCCTTCACCTTTTTGTTGTTTTACAGGTCGCTAAAGCAACTATTAATAAGATCCACAAGATGATGAACTGCTTCTTTTAGGGTGAGTCCAATGGGAAAGATAAAAAGAAATGGGTGGCTTGGAAATATATTTACAGTCCTGTGGCTGAAGGGGTACTTGGGTTGAGGCATCTCCAGGATACACGAACAGCCTTACATATGAGGTTTGCTTGGAACCCTCTACAAGGTAATTCTCTGTGGGAAAATTTTTTCGAGGCTAAATATGTGGAATCAAAACCTTGGTTCCTAATAGATGTTGCAAAAGGTTCGAGATTTTGGCGAATGGTTGTTAATTGTATCTCTTTGCTATTGAATAATTCTAAATGAAGGATTAGAGAAGGAGATATTTTTTTCTGGTATGACAAATGGAGGGATGATGGCCCTTTGATTAATGACTTGCCAGTAGTGGGCCAGCCTCTGTTGAAAGTTAAAGAGTGTCGATTGTTAGATAGTTAGGATGTGAATCTTCTTGAGAATCTAGTTGGCCCAACGAATGTTGATGTTATTTTAGTCTACTTATCTGGGCATAATTTGCGTAAGGATTTTCTAGTTTGGACTCGGACTCAGACAGAGACATGTATGTTCTCTACTAAATTTGCATGGCATTGTATTATAATCAGAGGTTCCTTTCTTGACTAGCATTCTTGGATTTGGCATAAAAGTCTTCCTTTCAAAATGTCTATTTAGTTTTGGAAGGCTTGGCACATGGATTTGAGTGTGGATGATAGATTGCGCCGTATTGGTATTCCCATTGTTTTCCAAATATGATTGTTGTATTGCAGGCCATTATGAAGATATTAATCATGTTCTCTTTGAGGGTGATTTTCCTCAAAAAGACTGGTCATTTTTTGGTAATCTCATTGGCATTCCTCTTGGTAGGTCTTGGAAACATCATGTCTCCTCTTGGTTTAGGTGTGCTAGTTCCTTCTCCCAGGTGGGTGTTATAGTTTTTCTTATGCTTATCATTGTTACTTGAAGGCTTTGGAGAAGAAGATGTCTAGCTCGAATGGAGGGAACATTGGAATCTCATGAAGCTGTTTTCCAATCTATTTGTGTGTGGATTGATTCTCTTTGTCAGGCGGTTGATAATCCTTACAGCTTGTCCCAGCTTGATGGCATGATCCTTGAGGCCTTGCTGATCAAACCTATTGCTTTAAAAGATAGGTGCTGCAAAGTGGTTTAAGTGGCATAAACCTCTATCAGGGTGGTTCAAATTGAACATGAATGGTAGTAGCCTTGGTAACCCAAGTTCTTGTGGTATTGGTGGAGTTATTCGCAAGGATCTAGGATAGCTAGTGCATGCTTTAGCCTCTCCTATTGGTTTCAGCTCTAATAATAAAGCAGAGCTTCTTGTGCTTCTTAATGGTCTAAGGCTTTGCAAATCACTTAATATTTTAAATGTGATAGTTAAGGTTGATTCAATAGTGATTATTTCTTGGTGGAATAGAGGGCATTGTGGTGTTTGGTAACTGGAGAATTATTAGGAAGAGCTTGTTAGTTTGACTCATATTATTAATTGTCATTTTCAGCATGTTTTCCGAGAAGGAAATAAGGTGGCAAATTGGTCGACCAAGGATGGCGCCTCTGGTGTTGACTTGGTTTATACAAATAATTCTATAATGTCTTGGGCTCTTAGAGGTTGCTCCATTTGGATTTATCTAGTCTTCCATCATTAAGATGTTGATAGTCTTTTTAATGTTTTTGGCTTTCATGTTCTTGTTCATAGGCTTGTCTAGTGATTTTTTTAAAGTTTTTTGGTCCTGTTGGGTTTTATCCCATGGACCTTGTTTGTTACCACAGTTTTCCTCCACCATAAGTGAAGGCTTTATTAATAAATTTGGGAGGGGGTCACTCATAGACAGGTGACTTCTTACTCTTTCTGAAAAAAACATATAACAGATATCATAAGCATATGAAAGTAAACAAAAATGAATGCATGGACATGAACTTTTACTTATGCATTTGACCTTTGAAAACACAACATGTATCAGAACTTTTATAACTTTTCATAAAACGTCTTTTCATCATTTTGTTCTTATACATTTAAACATACATATGAGCTTGGGTTTTTGTTCATATAACATAGCATAACTTGTCTTAGAGCTCAAAACCTTAATCTTTGACTTTAACATATAATTGGATACCTCATGGCTCCCCTATGTACCGTGTGTTCCCTACTAGCTACCGCATCAACCATTGGCCCACTTTGATCAAGGTGACTGCATCTTACTTTTAATCATACTTATTACGGCAGTTTGCCTTTTCGCCTTCACCTTAGGGCACCCACTAACTTTAGGTGCAACCCCGTTCTGGTATCCTTTTATTTTAAGAACTCTTGAGTGTACAGAGGAGTTCCACTAGGGCATTGCATCATCCTAGCATTTCGGGTTGTGATAAAACTTTAAAAGACTCTTTTTCTTTTTAGAAAAGTTCCACAAAACCCAATGCATGTGACATGGACTATGAAACTTTGTGTTTTCATGAGACATATACTAATGCTGAGACTCAATCATAACCATACATCAAGAAATCCTACACAACCATATATGTTTTGCGTTATAGTTTGAAAATATTAGAACATATGACCATGTTCTTAATCATAAATTCTAAGGCATTTGATCAATAAGCAAGAAGCTAAAGAGTTTTTTAGAGTCTTCTCTCTTTTTTCTCTCTCTATCAAAAATAGAGGTGAAGGGTGGGGTCCACTTTAGATTCTAACAAAATCGACTGGTGGGAAAGAATTGGGGCATGACCTGTGGTGGTGTAGAAGGCAAAAATGGTTACTGGGTGAGGAGGAAAAAGGTTTTCAGGTGACAATTATTGGATTTTGCAGTGGTTGGAGGCTGGGTATGATGAATGAGCTCAAGGAAAGGTGGGAGAAGTTGCGATTGACGGAGTAAGAATCTTTTAATATTGAGGTGGGAGATGAAGTTTCAAAGGAACTGAGAAACAATGGTGACTATAGTGTGGTGGGGAAGGTTAGGATAGAGAGAAAGTTGAGCTCAATGGTGCTGAAAGGCATTATGGGAAGGTTTGGCGCATAAGTCAGAAAGCCAGGTACAAAGAAGTGGGTTTGAATACTTTGTTATTTAGTTTGCTAACCAAGCTAATAAACTGAAGGTCATGGATGGCAAGCCATAGCTCTTTGACAATTACATGTTTGTTTTATTGCCATTCAATGGTTATCCCTCCACAGAAGATGGATTTCTTGAAGGACAGGATGTGGGTCCGAATGTTTGAGTTGCCTCTAGTGTGTATGAACAAAGAGAGGGGGTAATGAGTGGAGCCACAGTAAGAGAGATATTGGAGGTGGAGACTCAGGATGATGGCAGTGAGTGGGGAAGTTTTTTTAGGGTATTGGTGATTCTAGATCTGTCTAAGGCTTTTGTTAGGGGAAGGACAATCTCAGTTAAGGGTACAAAATATTGGATCCCCTTAAGGTATGAAAAACTCCCTTACTTTTGTTTCAATTATGGCTGCATTGTTCATGGGGAGGACTCATATGAGAAAAAAGAGGTTATTGGAAGGGAAAATTTCCGGGTGTGGCTCAGAGTAGGGATGAGAGGTAGCCTAAGGGAGGGGGTTATAAAACAAGTTGGAGGGAGTGAAAAAGTTGAAAAGATTAAAGACTATTTGTTAGTGTCAAAAGGGGTTGTTATTTAGAGTGGAGGGAATAATGAGAGAGAGGTGTGATGACTTGCAGAAATTAATATATTTTACCACTGTGGAGTCTGACCAACATCACTCGAGCGGTCGAGCGAAGAAATTGGCCGCTCAAGCGAATTCAAGCAGATTCAAAATCTCAAAGGCTGCTCGATAATGAGCTCGAGCAGATTGCAGAAGGGAGTTCACTCGAGCGGAGGCATTGGTTGCTCGAGTGAAGTCAGGCAGAGTTAAACGCTCGACACACCGCTCAAGCGAATATCGTATTTTACAGATCTAGAGTTTTTCCGCCGTCTAGGTATATATATGTGATTTTATATCATATGGCCGTACTTTTTGACTGGAAAACACTTTTTGGGATAGAGAAAGACAGCTGGAAGAATTCAAGTCATCTGTTTTGGAGGGAGTTCCACACATTGCATGTAATCTGGGATCATACACAAGCACAGACGGGAGAGAAGGAGTAAATATTTTCCTGGTGTTTTTGAAGATGAGCTACAACTGTGAGGATTATTTTTCAGTGTTTATTTTCCTTCCATTATTCGTAGAAAAATTATGGTGAATTCATTTATGTTGAATTTAATTTTTAGCATGAACTAAAATTTA